>QAXK01005772.1:0-12652 GCA_004335735.1 Chlorella sp. KRBP
ATGTGTGTGACGGCAGTTGTTTGCCTTTCAAACCGTCACACTTGGCAAGCTGCCAATACTGAATGGCTGCTGGCTGCCTGCTGTCTTCCTGGTGCGTCCCTGATGCTGCAGGTACACCTCCCTGTCCTTCATAGATTTCCTGGAGGCCCTAGGGCGTGTAACTGATGCCAAGTCTATGCCAACAGCCAGTGACCTGGACGCAGCCGGCTACCCCTCCATCCTGGAGTGGGCCCTGGACAAGGAGCGCCTTGAAGGCTCCACCAACAGCAGCAACGCAGCAGTAGCAGCCGCCCCTGGCGCATCAGCAGCGCCAGGTGCAGCAGCAGAGGGTGCGCCGCCCCTAGCGCTGCCTGTGAGTGCAGCACCCATGGGAGGCAACCTGCCTGAGATCTTCAGGCCCCGCCTGTCTGCTCGCTTTGGTGCCCCCAAGCCTCGGCCCCTGTATGCCAAACTGGACCTGCTGCTGGACCTGATCTTCAGGCGGCTGCACTGGGACCAAGCACAGCCTGAGGTGGCCTTCAGCTACGAGGGGCTGCAGCGCATGATCAAGAAGATTGATAAGGACCTAGGGCCTTGAGTGCTGCATGGGGCAGAGCTAGGGCCAGCCCAGCAGCATTGTGTGTGTATTGGCTGCATCATGCACAATGTGCATTGAGTGGCTGGGTCGAAATGACAACTGCTATCTCTGCAAGGCTCTGCGGCAAGCTAGCTGCTGTGACTGCCTTTGCAAGGGCTTGGTATGCATCGTGCGGCTTTGCTTTGCTTTGTGGTTTGACCGGTGTGTTTTTCTGTGCTGCACAGCTGTACAGTCTTATTGGCTGCTGAGGTTTCCATGCCTTTGGAACATGCATCGCTGTGGTTTCAAAGCTGGTAACACATCTGCTTGCTGATGAATGTCAGAGAGCTGAGATGATTCAAGATGGTTGACCGTGACTCTCAAATAGCTGGCTTGTGCTGGCTCATAGCGTGCTGCAATCCAGAAAGGTTCATTAGGCAGTGTGCTCTGCAGTGCTGTCATTAACTCGGTACACCATCCCACCAGCCAGATCATACAGCCAGATCATACAGATGCATGTACACCCCAAGGCTTTTTCCTGCTTTGTTACACACATGTGCGCCTGCACCCACATCAGCCCACAGCTGCCTTGCGGCAGCAACATAGCTCAGCAGCAACAGCAGCCTCAACTTGCCCTGTGCCTTTGCCAACCTGCGCAGCAGGCAGACAGTAACAAGCATGTGAGTGTCGGGCAGCACAATACAGGTCACACTAGCTAAATGCAGGGCAGATGCATGTCAGTGTGTACGCAAGCAGGACCCAAAATACAACAAAATCGCAAGCAGGCACCTCGTCGCAGCACGGATATTGAACCCCAAAACAACCTCGCTGTCCTACATGCTCACCTTTGCCAATGGGCTGAAGTGGGCACCACGGGAGTCGCCAGCACCGCTGCTGGTGCGCACTCCTGACGCACAATAGGTGGTGGAGGAGCCTTTGGCTTTCCTCGGACGGTTGCTGTGTGCGCACTGGCTGCTCTCCACTCCATGCCGCTCAGGTGAGGGTCACAGGGGATCACACCACGCCACCACCAGCAGAGCCGCGCCATGGCCCAGGGAGAGGGGTGTTGTGTGTCGCCACAGCAGCAGAGCCCTGCCTCGCAAGGACCACGGTGGGCGACCTGGGCAACAGCCATACGACAACCTGGAGTGAGGGACCTTGCCCTACAGGCTTGAGCAGCAGGCTACAACATGTGTACAGTCCCAGTCACCTGTCTGCTGAACACAAGAGCAATGTGCTGTGCCAAATAGAGCTAGCTGCCGTCCTACTTCATGGCTACTGCAGTCTTCACATCATCTTCACAGGGTGACTGCTTGACATGCAAAACCACAAAGACTACATCATGTCTGCATGCTGCTACACCCCACCAACGTCCAAGCCGCTACAAGATGTCCCAGACTTACACACTGCTAAGATTAGATCTAATGCAATGTCTACACTATCACAAGCATGTGCAGTGCAACCCTGAGAACTGCGCTCATCTACACAATAGTGACTTGAGGTGTGCCTGCCATCTAAAAGTGCTGAGCCTTGTGCTACACTCTGGAAGCTGTCCATAAGGACAAACCTTCAAACCATGCATGCCTTACAACCAAACTGTGCAGCTGCTGCAACCTTCAACAACCCCAGCTTATGTTTGCCTACTCTGATCGCCATACAAACATCTCAAAACTGCTGATAGTGCGTCAAAACTTGTGTCTGTCCTGCATCTACCCAAGCCCACAAAACACAACCTCTGTCCATGCAAAACAAAAGCATGCTGCCCTATGCCCTTCCCCCATAGGAAGTTGCCCACCCTGTTGAGACACCAGATGTCGGTGGTTGCCCAGCACTCAAGGTGCCCAGCTTGAGACGCAGGAACCACACAGCCTCAGGGTGTTGATGCCTATAGGACAGCTCCCCAATCAGCACTTCCAAACCTGCGGCAACTCCCGATTTCAAAAGCCACACAACAACACTCCAACACCACACAGAACAGCTGCATGCTACATATACACGGCCCGAGGATGTCCAGCTAGCTGTTTGACTCAAGAGACTCCAACATCAGTCACAGGTCAGTAGGACAAGGATGATGCTGTCCAGCAGCCATACGTTAGTGGAGCAGAAGTGAGCACGCGCGACCACGGCAGCCATAAGTTAGTAGACTAAGGACACTATCTACCTGCCCTCGCTGACCATATGCCTGCCACAGCATACCTGCATAGTGACCACCAGCACTACCTCACAGCACCTGGAAGCGACTGGACCGCCACTTGATGTTCACGATCACCACATGCACACGCTGTCTACTGAGCTCCAAGCTTGCCTGCTGGCTGGCCTCATACGCACAAGCTGCCATTCTCCCGTCCCCTTGCAAGCCCACAACGCATACGCCCCTGCGCACCGGACTGCACTACCCTGCACACTGCTACACCAGGCGTCAGCAACAAAGCAGCTGCCAAGCTGAGCACCACACTCACCTCCCCTTCGCCGGGTCAAGGCGCCAGATGGGCTGCTATATACCTAACCACAAGCCTTCACTCAGAAGAGCTGACTGGGCTATCACCTGATTGTCTATTAGGCTATGTGCCTGATCAATCTACTTCCAAGTAGGCTGCAACCGACCAACTTAGCTGCTGCATGCTGACAGAGTTAGGGAATCAAGAACACCATACAACGCGGGCCATGCATTGCAGACAACTGACTTCTACGGGACACTGACTACTGCAAGATGCCTAACCACTAGCACTCACAACAATAAATGCACTATCATGTATACATAAGAGCTGTGCCGCCAACGTATCGCAGAACACAAGCAGTTTGAAGCCACCCTATTGAGCCAATGGGTCAAAACAACGTCTGACTGACGACTCTGGGAGCAATAGGGGTTGACTTGGGTTGAATGATGTTCGGAGGGAAGCAAGGAAGGGAAGGGATGACTTTAGGCGTTTGATGGTGGGAAGGAAGCATGGACTGGGTCTTGCGGCTGTGGTACTGTGTGTCGGAGTTGCCTTATACACTGCCAGGTGCGTGACTCTGTGCTGTTGACGTCCAAAGAGAAAGTTGACGCTGCTCGATGTGCACTGACGGAACCTTCAGGGCTGACACTTGTCTGATGTACGAGGCGGTGATTGATGTGGCGAGCTTTGGGTCTATCTTGAGCTGTGGCTCTAGTGGCCTATGGGATCCACACAGGAACGATGCCGATGACTACTCCAGAACCTCCCCCTCACAGCTATATCCAGCACATGCATGGCACTGACGACTGCAGCCAACACAGGCAGCACACCGGCCACCACCCGGGGGGTAAGGGGGGGTGGTGGCCGCAGCCAGCGCAGGCATACACTGCATGAGACATCTACTGTGACACACCAACAGCATCAACAAGCAGCGCTGAACAGACACCATGCAGGGCACATTGGTTGTGCAACAACAATCCAGCAATTCACTGCACATGCAAGGCACAAGGCAGACACACAGGCAGGCATCATCGCTCACCTAGGGAGCGTCTCAAGTGGGCTTGAAGTTGGCAGCAATGTAGCCTGGGGTCCCATCATCACATGCCATCTTGCTGTCCACTCGACTGATGCTGACGCCTTACTGTACTTGCTGTGCTGCGTTGGCTGTGTTGGCTGTGCACTGGCTGAACTGCAGCAACCTGCAACACCCGGCAGCACAACGCACCACCGGCGGCAGAGCACCGCCGGGGTGCCAGCAAGCGCATGCCAGATACGGTCAAACAACTGTGTCCAATGGTTGCACACAGATGCAACAGCATGCGAGTACCAAATCGCCTCTGGCTCTGTTGACTGTTGTACTCAGTTGGATCTTAGTTGCACCTTGCAGCTACTTACAAGCATAGCGGTGTTGATTGTGCAGGACGGTTGGCATGTCACTGTCCGCATGCATACACAGGCCGCAGCAACACTCACCCACTGAGAAGGGCCTGCCCCCTGAAGCCCAGAAGGAACATACTGTCTTGCCTGACACCAGCCAAGGACTCTGCTCCAGCTGCCTCCAACCTGCACATACATACACGCGTCTATCCACACCCACTGTACACACAAACACACACACACACACACACACAACACACAAGCAACGCCAACAGCACACCAGACCAGACCCTTGGTGGCACCGCAAGGGAAGGGAGGGGGACTGCACATGCCTATGCAAACACCAGCGCCTCTGCTACCAAGCAAACTTGCTGCAGCTGCGAGCATGGCAAAGTCACTTGTATCACAGGGGAGCAAAGCTCTCACCTTCTGGCACTTCTGGAGACCCTTGCCTAAAACACCCCGAACACGTTGATACAGACAGGTACGGTCTTGAACGTAGGGGCACTGTGTGATCTTGATGTAGATGAAGGAATGCTGAAGCTGCTGCGGCTGTTGCTGCGTGGCTTGTGCGCATGCTGTGAAGGTGAGAGTCACTGTTGTTGCACTGCTTGGCTGGCTCCAGGAACCTGCGGGTCAGACACACGCCACACACCGACGGCACAGCACCGCCGGTGGTGGCCAGCAATCGCATGCCAAAGCAACGGTAAGGACCTGTTCTCCCTCTCACTTCAGGCATGCGAGAAGGTAGATGCGCTGCCCACTTGTCAATGTTCGCGTTTGGGACCCCATCACTACGACTACAGGTATGGCTTACTCTATGTCTACAGCTATTATGCTACGTGCCTATGTGCCTGTATGCCTATAGTTATGGCTTAGCCTTTAGAGCTAAGGCTAGGGCTATATTTATCTAACGCTGAGGGTATGGCCAAGTCTAGGGATATGCTAGGGCTGAAGCTGCCTAGGCTGTTTGGACATGCATGTGTTCCTGCACAAGGCCACCTAGTCGTGCACACCCCGGATGCAACGTCTTAACTATCCTGCTTCTATTGCTTGATGCTGATCTCTTGGCATCCCCTGCTTGTATTTCCCGTGTCAACACATTTGAGAGGACGCACCCGCCTCTGCTCACCCGGAGCGTGTGTCTGCTGCACTTGGCTGATGCCCTCTTGAATCATCCTGAAGGTCCTCACCAGCCTTTGCCTCAGGATGGGAGCTGCCTGCACACACGCACCAGTACCCAGACAACACCACACCACAGGCAACAGGCAACAGGCAACACCAAACACAGGACCATCAGTCAACACCCCAAGGACAAGCACATGTTACACCTCATGCTGCCCAACTAGGAAAGCCACACTGACGTGCATTGCCCCAACCTAGAGTGTTGACTCAAAGCATGCGCTTCCAGCTCACCTTGTACACCCGTGCCTGTTGTATGACGCCTTGCTGCTGCATGGTCCACTAAAACGGTGCATGTCTGGCTCTCATGAAGGAACCTGCACACACGTCCGCACGCACACCCGGACACCACACCACACCACACCACACCACACGAAAACACACCACAAGCAACACCACACCACACAGGACCATTGGTGGGACCCTCGAGATGCAAGTACATGCAACACACACTATGCCTGCTGCTGCCACACTGCAGAGTCACACACCAACCCCCTCACTGCACACTGTGCCTGGGCACAACAAGAAGAGTGGGTGCAGCTCACCTTGACAGTCCGTGCCTGTGCCATCCCCTCTTGAGCCGCCTGAAGGTCGGCCGTGTGCTGGACTTCGATGCAGCAAACCTGCACCCACCCACCCACACCACACACAGGACCATTGGTGATACCACAAGGGACGCTCAGGGACACACACAACAAAGCTACCCACCTAAATACTGCAAGGCACGCTCAGTCACTTCGGAAGCCAATACGATGCAAGAGGCTTACTGCTCACCTTGACAACCCGTGCCTGTGTTCAAAGCGCTCCCAGCACTCTTGCATGCCCTTGCCTCACTGATGACTCCTGGACAACCCACGCCACACGCCACACCACACGCCACACCACAAGAACACAACACCACAAGCAAGACCATTGGTAAAACCCATGAGAAGATGCCGGCTCAAACAGCACATCATGCCCGCTGTTTTTCACATCTCGCACAGCCACGAATCAACAGAACTTGCGAATCTGGAATCCACGCAGGCTCAACCTTGTGCTTGCAGCTCACCTCAAGCACCCGTGCCTGTGCTAGATCCCCTCCAAAGTATGCTTGCAACTCGTGTCCAGGTCGGTGTTGACTGTAGCCCTGCCACTTGACTGTGACTTGACACTTGATCGGGACTTGACAAATTCTCTCAAGCGGATGATGCACACCAGCAACCGAGGTGAGTTGGGCACGACTTGACAGCTTGGGCGTGTTGACTGCAGCGCACCACACCTGCAGGCACCAACACCACCGGCGGCACAGCACCGCCGGTGGTGGCAGCAATCGCAGGGCAAAGGTGGTCAGAACCTTCACATCCTCACGACATGCAAACTGATCACTACAGGCCCGCCATCTGTTCATCATCCCAACCATCAGGTAAAGTAATGACCTCGGTCTTTAGTCACAAGAGCCCAGCATCAAACAAAAGGGTATGCTAGTGGTCTCACAGCGGTGCCTTGAAAATCACTGTGAGGAAGGAGGCTGCAACACACCACAGGGGTCTTGTTGGCTCATCAGGGTCTTGTCACATCGTGGTGGTCTTGTCAGAGTCCACTTGCCAGTTTGTCTGCCCCACTGTGTTGCCTGTAGAGTCCACCCTTGAGTCTTGTCGGGGTCTTGTGTGGGAGGAGGGATGTCAAAACGCTGAAGTCGGCCTGTGCAGACCACTGTACCCACACCCCACACCCACACGCCAAAACAACAGCATGCCACACAGACCATTGGTGGAGCCATATAGGGGATGTGACGTGCAAGCCTCTGGCCAGTCCTCACACAGTTCTGTCTTCACACAGCTCAACACATTGTCAGTACTGCCAACGCCTTCAGTACCCATTCTTCCCTCCTGCACTGCCACTGTCGAAGCACATCGTCAAAGCCCTTGTGTCCACCCACCTCTCCTGTAGCTGCCGTAGTTGTGGTTGTAGGAGTGCGCTTGACTGGGTTGAAGATGACGAATGTCCGACCTTCCCGTAGGATGTTGAGCACTTGAATAGGGTCATCCAGCAACACTTGTAGAGTTCAGTAGCCTGTGTGGGTTGCGTCAAAACCAAAAACACACAGCACAAACACACATGCAGGACCCTTGGAAGCTTCCTTTTGGGGGAAGGGTGCTAGAAATGCAGCCTGCACAGTGCACCAAGCTCCATGCCAGCCTGATGGAAGCAGGATGCAAGCAGCTTGCATGCATGTGTGTGCCTTTGACCACAGTCCCAGAGGTCAAGGTGAAGGAAGGCTCACCTGTGACTGATGAGCTTGCCTTGTTACTCCAGGCTCCGGGCCCACTGGGCACTTTTGCCAGCATCCACAGGTCTTGGAAGTGCTGAACTGAAGTGCTGAACTAAAGTGCTGTACTGATGCTCTGTACTGAAATGCTGTACTGAAGTGCTGTACTGATGCTCTGTACTGAAATGCTGTACTGAAATGCTGTACTGAAGTGTTGTAAGGCAACGCTGGCCATGTACCAAAAACTGGCTGCAGCTGGAGCTGGCCACACTTGAACTTGGGCACTTATGCTGGAACATGCTGCCAGGGACAACCACAGCTATAGAAAACATGGATGCACTGACCATACTACGGGACCTGACACTGCAATGTGCTGCCTAAGACAACCACCACAGCTGTGGATACCATTGCATACTTTTGAAACAAACCAGCAAACCTTGCTAGTGCTACAGTCTGAAGGCTGACACAACAGGGAAGTTGATAATGCGACAACATACAGCTGAGCTGCAAACACAGCACTGGGCAACTGACACTGACATGCGCTGGCTGCAGCAGGGACCACCTTGTGATTAGTCATTGACCGACATGGAAGCCCTGGGCTGGTGTGCAATTACAGCTGCCAATGCACAACTGAGGGACTACTCTGATGTACGCTGGCAGACACCAACAGCTAGGCACACTGACACTGACAAAAACATCCACACAAACACTGACACTGACACTGACGCAAACACTGACACTGAACCCAGTATACACAGTGCAACAGCTCAAAAAGTGATGCACAAGACCACTGGCAGCTGACAGCTATCATAATGCCAAAATAGGAGACAACAGAAGCTCAAAACACTATGCCAGACACCTGATGAGTCTGTCAGTGCCTATGCAACACAGCCTAGGGTTGTGATGGCCAACTCAACTGACTACACAAGTATAGCTACAGCTAAAGCAAAACAAATCCGTGGATGTGTGCAGCAAACCCAAGCAAGGCATGGGGTCAAAACTGTCTACATGTTGAACTGTTTGGCATTGCAGACGTAGGATGCAAACACCGGGAGTCGACAACAAGCAGCCCATACTGACTAGCAACGCTGTTCACACAACTATAATAGCTCTTGAGCTAGCTTACGTCAAGCTACCCATTGTCTGCTTAGAGGCATGTGCGCACAAGCACAGCTTGGGAGACAAGATACTGGAGTACTTCTTCTTTCCTGCGTGTTTGCAGTACTACGTGCACATAACAGTGCTCACCACCAACCAAACAGCAGGGATGCAGCCACACAAGGCGTAGCAGATGCTCAGGCCTGTTGGAGCATGTTGATCAGGGTACTTGGGGTTGCAGCATTCGGCACGGTAAGAGTCTGCAGGGCACAGCAGCAAGCAGGTGCATGTACAGCCCAGGTGTCAGCATAACATACATACGGCACGCACGCAGGAAACAACCAGCCTTGTCACACCAAAACCATGCCTTGTCACACGGTCTTTTGCAGCACAAGGACAGCCATACAGGTAAGCCATCAGGCCCTGCCACAAAGCGACGCACTCACCTTGCAAGTTGGATGCAGAGCAGCAGATGGACTTCTTGTGGAAGATCTTGTGGTCCGGGACTCCATGGCTGGCTGTGCTGGGCAAGTGTTAACACACGTGTGCTGCGAAGGCTCTGTGGTCTGTTGGTAGAGGCTGACACTGAAATGACTGGGGCTGCAAGGCTGGGGCACATTCATTCTTGTAGCTGTGTAATGCTGTTGGCTGCATACAACATGAAGAGCTGCCTAGACTCCTGAAGTCTGCTATAGTGCGTCATGTTCTTGTCACAGTCTGTGAGTGCTAGGAGGCTACTAGAAGGGCTGTTATGCTCTCGCTGTAGTACTGCTGTGCTGGTCTGACATGTTTATGGCAGCCACTTGTGGGCTGGGCTGGGCTGAACAGCTATGTTGTGCCAGGGCGTGGGGTAGGGATGACAGGGGGAGTCTTCAAGGAGGCTGTCTCCAGAGGTGCAGAAGGCTTGTCAGCAGCCATGTTGGTGTAGCAGAGTTGACGAGAGGGGTATGCTTGCAGCAGGAGTGCGGCCGGGGGTAATACTTGGCAAGCTTGTCGCAGGTTGGTGTGTTGAGCAGGCCCGTAGACTTGAGACAGAAGAGGGACCTGCAGGACAAAGGCATGCAGGGGGTGAGAGGGGGGGGGTAATCAGGGTTTTGTGTCCATGGGCAGAAGCAGAAGCAGGAGCGACATTGTGCCCTGTTCCATGCAGGGGGTCCTTGAGAAGCAGCTGTGAGCAGCGCTCATGTGGCCTTGCTCAATATGGGTGTTTGATGTAACAGAGGGTGCACTTGAGAGGCACAGGAGGATCACAGCATTGGACTTGCCTTGGTGTTGTCCAGCTTTGATGGCAGTGTGTATAGCAATGGATCGACGTGACCAGAAGACATGTAGCCGCGTGTGGCTCGTTGACACTCAGCATCAGGCATCTTAAGAGTGCTGGAATGCCTATGGACTGTACTCTCTCTAGTGTGGGCGCTAGCTCTTTGTTGTGCATGCACAGGCATGCAGGTGCTGGCCAGAAAGGGATGCAGCAAGCTGACAGCACACAACCATGTGCAGCAGCGCTATCGCAAAAAATGCAAGCCACTTGTCATACACACGCTTGATTTGCCTCTTGCAACGCTAAACCGATACAAGGTAGCTGCCGTGCCGACGTGGCAGACCAGGAGATCGGACTTGGACTTGGCAGACCAGGAGACCGCCAAAAGGTCTTGTATGGAATAAGGTAGCCCAAACGGCCTGTACCAAAGACATATTGCACACAGCAACACTAGAATGCACCACGCGCTACATGCACGCTGCGCATCTACTTGTGCTTCGCCAGAGGATGTCGAACTGTATCGCTAACAAGCGCAACAAACATTTCATGCCGTTAAGTGTTCATGTCTCCAACATGCAACTATCAGCAGGCCTGCTTCCGTAACGGAGAGCCACTCGCCATCATGACGGGTCATGAATGGAGCCCAGGCGCGCAGGCCAGTCGACGTCAGCTTGTTGGGGCATAATAATATTGCCAGAAGACTTCGTGTGGCAGTCTGCTGCATCGTAGCGGGGCGGGGAAGACATCATGAGGCCATCAACCCGGTGACCTGCACACTACTGGACAGACGCGCACTGCCTATCGCAAACACTAAAACAGCTTCTTAAAAATAAACCTAAACTATTCAGGGCAAATACCGGAGCGGAGACCCATTCACGAGCAACTCCGACAGGTACAAGTGTTGCGAGGTGTCACAATGCAATACCGTAGTGTCCTGTGAAACACTTAGGTGTGTGAAACCAAATGTTTGATGTTGCAGTGAGGCTGCACTGGATAAGTATGCTTCGCGGAAGGGGTACGTGCAATAACGCTGACGTGGCAGGGTCTAGAACGAGGTTTCCTCCTGCGACACGTCCGTCAAGTGATTGGCCTTGTTTGTGTTACCTATCCACTACATAGACGAGTTTGAGATGGCTTTGCTATGCCATGGTGTTTCCATGTCAGCGGGGCAGCAGCATTTGCACACTGATCGTATCTGTGCACCACAACACGCCACAGTCTGCATTCTGCAGAATTTGTCTCCAATGCGTTGATCATGCAGCATTTTTGGATCAGCAGTCGTGTTTATCACACTCTTGGGTGGGGGCTGATGTGGCTCAAGTCTGGCAATGCGTTTGCCACATGATCTTGAGGAATTCTCGAGGTGCCCGTCCATACGTACTGAAAGGATGTGATGGCATTGCCAGGGAACAAGCTGACATCAGCGATAGCCAACTCGGAACGACAATGCAGCCCTTTAGCTCCAAGGCTCTCCGCAGCCCACCCTGGATGCACAAGCATGCAAGCTTGCACCATGGTGACACTGAACCACTGACTTACAGCTGTTAAGGTCCCAGGAATTGCCTCACAAGGCTGTCATTACTCCATTCAAACTGGCTTTGTGGCGGAGTTTGTGCATTCATACCCTTGGGTGACCTGCAGGGCCCAGGACCCAGCTGGGCACAGCCTGGCAAAGCCTGGTCAACTCAGATGCATACATGGCGCGCCGGCTGCTTGTTGATGACACATGTATCGGTTGAATGTGTGCAATCGCATCATACACTAAGTGTCCGAACACGCTGCTGTACCTAGGTGACCTTTGGACGCAGGATCTGCTTCCGTGATATGCAGACTGCACACAAGGGTGGCATCGGAAGTTACCGACACTTAAAACGCACTTTGAAGCTGCTTCGAAGCAGCCATAGCGTCTGCAGGCAAGCACGTGGTCTGTTCGAAACTGTAGCAGTACTGCTGCTTACTGTTTGCAGTCCTGAGGCGACCCTACTTCCTGCCTACAGGTCACAAGCCACCAGCACACCCGAGTATGGGACATTACCTGCTATGGACACTCCAGTGCGCGCACGGAAGCCAGTAAGACAATCTGCTTCATTCAGGGAGCATTTCTGTGGCAGTTCTCCAGCAACCCGACTATTCCAGCCAACCGATACCCTCCTGCGCTGCCCAACCCGGAGCAGCTGGCTGAAACACTGTTGCACTTGACGTACTGCCACTACTGACACTACTACTGTCAACCACTCAGCACACCCCTTGCTTGCCTGGAAGCCAACCCTGGGTGCTGGGCCGTCTGCAGGTTGTGACTGCTATCATCCGAAGAGACAGTGATGGCAAGCTTCTGCTGGTCAAGCGCTCAGACCAGGTGATGACCAGGATCTACACATACCACAGCACGAGTGAAGGATCAACCAGCAGCTGCAGGGCATGGGTATGCTTGAAGCAGATGGCAGTGCTGGATTTGCGGTTGGTGGAGAGGGGAAGAGGGAGGGGGGGGGGGG
>QAXK01005779.1:0-10399 GCA_004335735.1 Chlorella sp. KRBP
GAGCTGGTGTTGGACGAGCAGCACGTGCTGACTGTGTTCACTTGCTTCTGAACGGCTTACCACCACACCGCAGGTCTGGTGAGCTGGTGTTGGACGAGCAGCGTGTGCGCCAGCTCACCTACATGCTCGAGTGCGCGGTGCAGCGCCGCTTCCCCAGGGGACTGCGGGTGCAGCTGCAGACGCACGAGCGCCCGGCACTGCCCTCCATCTTCAACGTGCTCTCCAGCGCAGGGCTGTGCATCACCAGGTGCGAGGCCGTGCAGCTTTGGCACATGCAGTAGCGACAGGCTGCATCATTGGGCCTTGACAGCAGCAGCCCACCATACGGGTTGCACGATGTTGCAACTACACTGCGCGCGTGCGCTTGTGGTGCCACACGGCAGGGCGGAGGGGACGCTTTCCTGGCGGCCTGCATGACTTGCCCTGACCTGGTGTATGCGCTTGTGGTGGAGCACCTTGACAGGGCTGAGGTGCACTCTCTACCCGACAGGCGCACTGTGCTGGACCTGAACATTTGTGTTCGTCTGTGCTGATGTTCATGCTGCCACCTTGACAGGGCTGAGGTGCGCTCCCTGACAGACGGTCGTGCCGTGCTGGACCTGAGCATGACGGACAACTCTGGGCAGGTGCCCAGCAGCGCCATGGTGCAGAGGGCGTGTGAGGCGGCGGGAGGCGTGCAGGTGCGTGGTGGGTGGGTCAGGTCACTGAGTGCAATGCAGGCTGTGTGGGTGCAGAGGGGCTTGGATGCAGCCTGCTACCAGCCGCCAACAACGAGCAGGCACGAATGCAGGCGTCCGCACCTCACAACTCCGGCACCCAGCTTCTCACACCGCTTGCTCATGTGGTACATGCCGCCCTGCCCCACCCCGCCGTACCCAAACCCTATGCAGACGGACAACCTGGACCCCTTCAGCACCGGTGCCATGGGCCCCCCCGGCCCCCTCCCCCCCACCCACCCCGCCGCCCGTGCCGCAAGCGCTGGCGTCCCCTCCCCCTACGGCCACCCGCCCCACCCGCCGCAGCCCTACAGCAGCGCAAGCAGCGCCTCCCCTCCGGGCGCACCCGGCGGCATGGGCCTACCTCCGTTAGGGCCTGGCGGGGGCCCACGCGGCAGCACTCAGCAGCAGCACCAGTCAGCGAGCATGGTGGGCATGGCGCCAGGGCTTGGGGCTTACACGTCGCATGCGGGGCCTAGCCACCTGAACCCTGCCATGGCGAGGGTGCACCTGCAGGGCAAGTTCCAGTTTGCCATCCCTGGCAGCATGGACAGGTCCAGGGGCAGGGGGCCGCTCAACGCCTCGTCGTCAGCGGTGTCTAGTTTGGCGTCCTGAGCATGCACAAGCGGTGTACGTCCTGCTGTGTGGTTAGTGTCGCATCTGACGCACCAAGCAGGTGGTCTCATGTGTAGCGGGGGCCGTGGCGGGATGCGTCTTGCTGTGGCCCTGCCAGGCCTGGCGTTGTGACGTGTGACTGCGTCCTGGCTGCCGTCCTGATGATGTGGCAGCGTCAAGCCTGACGTCTTGAAGACCGGCGCGGCAGCCGATTATGACTCCGGGCGCAGCATGCCCAGTGGCTCGCGTGCCTGCCTCCTGAAACCTGCCTCCTCCTCATGTGAGCCTTCCCTCAGCAGTTTGAGACTATGACGACAGCACTGCAGCTGAGCGTTGCTGCGGCGTCAAGGACAGCGCTGCCATGCTGCGGCGGTGGCACCCTTGTGTGTGCGTGGTGCCGCTTGCTTTGTATGCTTTTGTGTCCGTGCGCACGCGAGCTGCTTGCTGTTGTATGGGCCCACCTTGGCTGTGTTGCGCCTCTGTTGTTGTGGCGCCTGTGCGCGCTTGCATAACGGGCCTGGGCCTGGCACACGTGTACCTGCCACCGCGCACAGCGCGACAAGAATGTAAACATCAAGTGAAACGCGTCAACGTCGGAGCACACGGATATCTCACACGCGCAGCAAAAGTGGTCGCCTACATCCCGTGCCCATGCTAATGGATGCATGGCACCTTCAGCAAACAGCTCACACGTCAAGTGAGCCCTCGCATATTGACAAGAGAGAGGGAGAGTCAGCCAGAAGAGTCTCAGACAACAAGGATGGAAGCTCACACACTCATATCAATTCTTCAGACAAGCCCAGTAGTCAAGACACCCAGCCAGTTCAGACCTGCCGCTGGCGCATCGTGGCCGTCGCCTCGTCCCCGCCCCCCAGCCCCCCGCTGGTGCTGCTGGTCCTCCGCCGCCTGCCCGCCCGCCTGCCAAGCTCCAGGCTGCTGCCGCGCGACGAACCACCAGGCGTGGAAGCCTCACGGAGGACACCCCTGCTGCCCGTGCCCACTGCAGGTGACGCCGGTGCCCCAGACAACTCAGCCCCTGGGGGTTGATGAGGGTGAGGGTGAGGCTGCAGTGCCCCACAATGCTCTCCTTGCTGCTGTTGACTTGTTCCATCCTTGCTCTGTTCGTTCCCTGGCTCGCTGTCTAAATCCCCTACAAGTCTTCCTGCTGCTGCCTGACATTGCTGCTGTTGTGACGCGCCGCTTGCCTGCAGCGGTGCTTGCTGTTCCTGCCCCACACCTACACCTACACCTACACCGATACCCGTTGCCGCCGCTGCTGCCACTGCATCTTGTTCCGGCTGAAGTTGCTCCTCCTCCGCCTCCTCCTGCGCTGCCCAGCTGTCATCGGCCCCACCGCAGCCGTGCAACTCAAACGTGCCGAGCGCCAGGTGGTGCAGGGCCTGCGCCAGCTCGCCTCTAGGCACCAACAGGCGCCCCTGCAGTCGCACCAGCAGGTCCAACTCGATGGCGTTCACCTCTGCGAGTGGCAGGCCGCCCACCTGCACGCAACCACGTGCACACACGTGGTTGACAGACGGCAGACGCTTGTGGGGTGCCATAGCGTGCTTCGGACGCGAACCGCGCCTAGCGCCTTTTGGAACAGCAAATGCACGGGTTTTTTACGCCTGTGTGCTCCGGCGCCTGGCTTTTTCCTGTGCTCTACTGCTGCCTGTGTTGCTTACCCATTTGCTCATCTGCTTGCGAGACATCGCCGCGCCAGATGTAAAACTCGACACACACACACGCGTGGCAGCTTGAGCGTCTGTGTAGTTGTGCGCGTTGCGGCGTGGTGTGCCTCACCCCACAAACACAGCAGGTGTCGACGGTCAGTGGCTGGAAGAGGCAACAACCACCACGCAGCTGGCCCCTCGCCGACTTGGCGTGCGCGCCTTGCTGCCCCCTCATCTCACCTTGCCGTAGAATGTGTTTGTGAAGACGTCGTCGTCCCACAGCTTGGCCGACAGCATGAGGGAGGCCACCAACAGGCGGTGCACCGTCAGAGCGCCCACGCGCAGCAGGCCGTGGGTGTCACCCTGCACGTTTGCAGGGGCAAAGAACAACCCTCATGAGAAACATGGGTGTGGTGCTAGAAGCTGCAACCAGGCGCGCGCTGCACACAAGGCAGCGTTGAAGCCGAAGGCGCGTCCTGCCACGGCCCTGTCCCTCCACAGTGTAGTTGATGTCCGGCCCACTGGGTGCTCACCGTGCAGGCGCGGCGTATGAGGCATAGCGCTGACACCCAGCAGATGGGCGAGGCCTTGCCGTGCTTTGCCAGCCGCTGCACGTACGCCTGCAGACCGATGGGCGGCGCCTTGGTGCCGTGGAACAGCGTGGGCCGGGCCGGGGCTGCTGCTGGGGTGCCCGCGCCCTGCTGCTGCTGCTGCTGCTCGGGGTGTTGTTGCTGCTCAGCGAGCACGGCGCGCTGCAGCGCCTCAGCAACGTGCGCCAAGAGCGTCCACGAGCTCTCCTCGCCCTGCGTGCAGCTGGCCTGCGCGGCCAAGGCGTGGCACGCATCAGCCCTTCAGTACAGGAGACTGCGCGGGGCCACCCCACGCGGCGTCGGCAGTTGGGCCACGCACCCACGCACCAGGACGTGCTGGTGGCACGGGCAGCCCAGAATGCCCCCGTCGCCTTCAAGAACGAGCCATGAGGATGGCTGCACTGGCGCTGCTGGCTGCTGCGACCTCTGCTGCGGCACGGCCTGGTGCGATTCGGTCTCCTGGAAGCTCACGCGTCTTCGCAGCGGCTGCTCGCCGCTGCCGTCCACCACCCTCATCGCAGCGCAGTGTGGGCTGTGCGGGATTCTCGCTCTCTCGTTCGATTCCTGGACCCTCAACCCGCACGCGACAGCAAAAGGAGGAGCACCAACAGCAGTCAGAGCAGCAAGGGAAGCACGACACTACCATGAAGCTGCAGCCGGGGGCTCAGGGGCAGTCCCTGCTCACGCCGCTGCAGACGGCTTTGGTGGTGGCGGTCGGCGTTGTGTGCGGCCTGCTCGTGGGCGCGGCGCTCATGGAGACGGCAGGTGCGCATGCCGCTAGCCAATTGATGCCAGAGCAGCGTGCGGCAGCACGCTTGAGGGTGGCACGAGGTGCACCTTGGCGAGGGAGTGCCGTCCCCGTGCTTGCGCAGACCAAATGTGGAGCATCAGCTCCATGCAGCATCCTCACGTGGCGGGCGCGGTGGCAGGCGGGGCCAGGAGGTGAGCGCTGCCCGCGAGGCGCTGCCGCGGGGGCCTCAATGGGGACGGGTGGGCGTGGGACAGGTCGAAAATGCAAGCAACTGTGCCTAGCATAGTGGCATGAGGGGCCTGAGGCAGGGGAGCACGCCCGCTGGTGCAAGATGTGTGGCGTCTCCTCGTCGCCTGCAGGTTGCTGCGGTTAGCTTGAGAGTCCCAAGAAAACGGATCACGATGCGCTGCTGGGGCTTCTGACGGACCACAATGGGCAGCACAGGCTCAACATGACGTGGAATGGAGCAGCTCGGACCGCCACCTCGCGAGCTGTGAATTCCCACGCCAGCTTGGGATCATGACATGATGCTCCCTTGGGCTGCAGCGCTTCGCGCCATCTGTTACGGGCGTCCTGCACAGTGATAATGACGGCACGTCAAGCAGCAGTGGTGTTGGGTGGCCGGGGGCGTCTCTCAATGCACTCTACGTGGGAACTCTCATTTCACCATGTCCCTTACGTGCTGACTGGCCTGATGCAACCGTTGCACAGACGGGGCCGCGACCTGTTGGCGTTTGGCCGCTCGGCATGGGGTTCGCCGCCCCGCACGTCTAAAGTCACAACCTCACAGCAGCACTACGACACACGCAGCAGCAAGTCCTCCCCACGCTCAAGCGCTTCCTGCCAGGCCGCCGGTGCACGCAGTGCGTACACCCCGGCGCACAGGAGGCAGCAGGCAGCCCCACTGGCAGCATACCACACACGGATGGCAGCACAGTGACGATGGCAGCTGGCCCAGCCTGCAGTGCGTGCTGCTCCTGGCGCGGGCGGTGCTCCCACAGCTGAGCAGCAGCTCCATGGCGAGCGCGATGGCGCGCAGGCGCCAGCGTCGCGTCTGGCAGCTGCTCGTGTCCGCGCTCTTGCTCATCGCCGCTGGCTGGGGCCCGCTCGCTCGCTGGGGCGCACAGGCCAAGGAGTGCCCGGACGGATGCACCACCTTCGGCACCTGCTACAAGCCTCTGGGCAGGCAAGCGCTGCAATGGCAGTCACTAGGCATGCTGCTGACTGATTCAAGTTGGGGCGGGCGGGCACGCCTGGCGTTCAGGCGTTCGTGCGGCGGCGTGCGGCGCAGGTGCGACTGTCCATGGAACCGCACGGGGGCGGACTGCAGCCAGCCGTTCCAGGGCGCGTGCGTGAGCCGGCCGGACGCAGACACGTGCAACGACGACCACCCGGCGCTGTGCCTCAACGGCTGCAACGCGCGGGGAAAGTGCCTGGGAGGCTTCTGCCACTGCCAGCCAGGTACAGCATGGCCTCGGATGGATGTGTGCTTGTGGTGGCAGACGTGCAGAGGTGGGCAGAGCAGGCAGTGCCGGGGAGGATCGTGCCGCGAGGTGTTGGGAGGGTCGGAGCAGCGTGCCTTGGGTCACCACTAGCGCCTTGCACCGCCCTCTCGTGGCCGTTGCGTGTGC
This sequence comes from Chlorella sp. KRBP, assembly GCA_004335735.1. Classification (NCBI taxonomy): domain Eukaryota; kingdom Viridiplantae; phylum Chlorophyta; class Trebouxiophyceae; order Chlorellales; family Chlorellaceae; genus Chlorella; species Chlorella sp. KRBP. The sequence goes on from QAXK01005779.1 coordinate 5,974, forward strand.
TGCGCAGGATTCTTTGGCACGGACTGTTGCCTGTCCGAGGGCCCCCCTCCCCTGCACCAGGAGGTGATCCTGGACGGGTTGAACTACCGCCCCACGCGCAGCGGGCCAAAGGTGTACGTTTACGAGCTGCCTCCAGAGTTCCACATGAAGTGCGTGTGGGGCTGTGGGGGGGGGGATAGAGGCGCGTAGGGGTGGAGTGTGTGGGCTGTTCAGTGGGGCTGTGGTGATGGACAGGTGCACACTGCGATGGAAGTGCACACTGAAGGCACATCCCCACATCAGTACCACCATGTGCGGTCTCCTCGTCGCACTGAGGAGACCTCAGGAGCAGAGTGGGCCAACGCGCCACTGCACCCGGCACAGCACTGAACCAGCAGTGCACACCATCTCGCCCTTTGCCCACGGGCTCCTGTGCTGCAGGCGTGACCTGCACTCCCTGGACCGTCCCCCACTGCACCTGGCGGTCTACGAGCGCATCTTGACATCAGGGCTTCGGACGGCAAATGGCGATGAGGCGGACTTTTACTACGTGCCCATCAGCAGGTGAGGAAGCAGGCCACTGCCGGTGGCAATGTGTGGGTTGCAGATGGCCGTGGATCCAGGTAGCGAGCCCCCCTCATGCTCACGCCCCTGTGGTGTCAAACGACGCAATGCAACCGCGCCACCTTCCGTCCCACACACAAGCGCTCTCTCTCCCTCCACCACCACGACACGTCTGCACCCGAGGGCCCTAACCTTGAACCCTGAAACCTCCACGCCATGCTCGCGCCGCAGCCGTGACCTTAAAAAGGCCTTCCTCCTCCGCCCAGCGCTCGAGTACGTCGTCCAAAACTGGCCGTGGTGGAACCAGACCGGCGGCCACCGGCACATTGTGCCCATGGAGGGCGACGTGGGCACGTGCGAGCTGCCCTTGGCCGTGCGGCTCATGGGCCACAACGTGACGTGGCTGCAGTTCTGGGGCATGTACGACTTCCATCCGGCCTGGGGGCACACGTTCCACAACAAGATACCCTGCCACGTGCCTGGGAGGGTGAGTGCGCACGGCGGTGCATGCCCTGCTGTGTGCTGTGCGATGTGCGAATGACGCATCCCATGGCACACTCGCAGAGGTAAGCCTCCTAGCTCTGCCCACAGCAGAAACGGATGCTGCTGCCCTGCTCCGTGCGCCGCGCACGGAGGAGGAGGGACCGCATGCTCGCAAGGCCATATCGTGTGCCTCCCTGCCCCTGCTCCCTCCCGCTGCAGGACATTGTGGTGCCGTTCATGGCCATGTCTAGCCACGACCGCTTCCTCATTGAGACCCCCCTGCGCCCGGGCAACCCGCCGGCCACGCGCAACACGACCTTTTTCTTCTCAGGGGGCATCTGCGGCTCAGGGCGGTACAACCTGCTGCCGCCCAACTGCACCTTTTACAAGCAGCAGCGGTACAGCGGGGGCGTCAGGCAGTCGGTGCGCGGGGGGCCTGGCGTGGGGTGCATGGGATGTGTCATGGGCGTGGGGCCCCATGGTAGTTCCCGTGTGCAATCCCACACCCTAGCTGCAGGCATGTGTGTGGCACGCATGGCTGCAGGCTGGCGATGCGTGCAGCCTCATGATGCTTCCCTGCTCTGCACCTCCTTTCCTCCCCACCTGGCTGTTTACGTCTTACTAATCCTAACCCTACTCACCCCCTCCATGCAGGTGTATGAGCACTTTCACGCGCGCCCTGGGTGGCGCGTGGTGCCCAAGACTGACGACTACGCACGTGACTACTCGAGCTCACGCTTCTGCCTGGCGGCGCCTGGCGGGGGCTGGGGCAAGCGGGGCATCGTCTCGGCAATGTACGGGTGTGTGCCCGTAGCAGCAACCGACTTTCTGTACGAGGTGAGGAGGGGGCCAGCCGTGAGGGCACGAATCACCGCTACTTGCATCTTCCGGGGCGTCTGCACAACGCTGTGCACGTCCACGCAGTGTGGTGGGGTGGAGCCAAGGACTTGCAGGTGGTGTTGAGCGCCACTTTGTCCCTGCCTTGCCCGGCCTTGTGCCACCTGCACCTGCAAGCGATTAGGCTGTCCCACCCTGCCCCACCCTGTGGCCACCCTTGCCGCAGGCGTTTGAGCCCGAGCTCAACTGGGCGCACTTTGGCATTCGCGTGGCCCAACGCGACATTCCTCGGCTGGCTGACTTGCTCGAGGGACTCACGCCTGAGCAGGTGGCGGAGAAACAGGTGCGGCACCTGCAAACGCGCCTGCACCTGCAGCAAGAGGAACGCTGGCTGGCTGGCTGCTCGCTTGTTTGCATGCTCGAGCGCGTGCGCCTACCCTGGGTGTGTCTCTCCCACCCACCACCCACCCACGCAGAGGCGCACGGCGTGTGCGGCCCAGCACTTCCACTGGTCGAGCAACATTGGCGGCCTTTTCCAGGAGACTGGGGAGTTTGACGCCTTTGCCACCATCACGGCCATCCTGCGCATGAGGAAAAAGTGAGGGAGTGACCCCTGCCACTGCCACTCCCCACCTGCTGGTCTCTCAGGCTTAAGAATCACGCCTATTAAGGCATCGCCCGCAGTCAAGACCACAAGAGCATTCGCCTTACCCTCGTCCTAACCTAGACGCCCCGCGTGCTGGTATGCTGCTGACTGAGTAAGCCCCTGGCCCTGGCGTGTGCACAGGTACCCCAACTTGCCCCCAGAGCAGTACTACCAGCTGGACCAGGAGTTCAGGGACTTTGTGGACTGCGTGCCACGTGAGTGATGCCAGGCAGGCGCTAGAATCGATAGAATTCGATATTGCTTGCACACACCGCGAACTTGTGCCTGTGCTGCCCAGGTCGTGGTGATGGCGCATAGTGTGCCCTCTTCACCCTGCGCATGCGAACTTCAACAGCTGTACGAGGATGGCTCACATTGCCAATGCAGGCAAGCGCGCCAAGCCGCTCCCCTCCATCTGCTCCATGTTCATCGGGCCGCGCTTCATCAAGTACGGCGACACGTGCCCCAACGTGCGCTACTTTATGCGGCGGCGCCTGGGGCCACCGGGGGGAGCAGTGTGCGTGGGGGCAAAGGACCTTGCGCACTGCCCACGGGCGCTGGACAGCGACGACGAAGGGGACGGGGCGCCTGTGTAGCGGTCTGGGGTCTGCACACCTTTACATTAGACTAGCATATCAGTCTCTCATGCATCAGTTTGCCATTCTTCCGCGGCGGCGTGCGTCCTTATCAGGGATGCCATGCGCCCCGCCTGCTCGCCAGAAGGCCCCTTGCTTGATTCTTTGACACGGACGCAGCTAGTGAGCATTGCAAGGCTGCCATCAGCGCACAGCGATGAGACAGCAGCTGGTGCCGAGGTGTGCAGGCGGATGCGCCTTGGCGCAGCAATCGCGCGTCCACAGCGCCCCGCTCCACGCCCACAGCTGCAGCACCGCGCTGCCCCCGCCTCTCACGTCGAACGTGCGCGGCGCGCGGTGCCGAGGTCCCACAAGGTCTTCCTCCGCACGGTGTGCGGCTGGCTTCAGCAGCAGCGGGCAGAGCGTGGGCGGGGGCAGCCGCAGCGGCGCAGACGGTTTTGGTAGCTACCTGAACAATCCGTTTGACAGCGATGAGGGGGGCCCGCAGTCTACGCCGTCCCCGGACGCGCACATGAGCGCGGCGCGCGAGGTGGAGAGCAGCACGCTGGCCAACGAGGAGCTGGTGTACTTCATCTTTCAGGTACCCACGCGTATCATGCATCATGCCGTGAGAGGGCAGCGCTGACCGGACCGCCCGACTGAAGACGCGTGCCGTGCGGCGTGGTGGTGTGCACGTGCAGCTGGACCTGGACACGCAGCTGCAGCGGGCGCTCAACTACGAGGCGTACGAGCAGGCAGCCAGCATCAGGACCAAGCGGCAGCGGGTGCGGGCGTCGAAAGCGGCGTCCCGTGCTTTGAAATCATGGCTGCGGGGGTGGCACACAGGGCACTCAACCACCAGAGAGGCTCGTGCTTGTGTGCACGAATGTGGGCTCACACTGTCGGCTGGTGCTGCTTCCACAGTGCCAGTGTGCTTCCTAGCATGCGCCCACGCCTGAGATTGAAGATGGGTGAGGCGCTGGACGCCAGCCATGATGATGATGATGACCATGATGCCCTTGCTGTTGTGATTGCTGCTTGTTGGCCACAGGTTGATGAGGCCCTGGACGCCATGCGTGAGCGCAAGGCCTCCAACCTTGAGAGCAGCACGTCGGGCGGGCAGGGCAAAGGACGGGACGAGGAGGAGGAGGAGGAGGGGGCCGAGGACCGGGTGGTGCTGAGTGTGGCGGACGTGGCGGCAGAGGGCCTGCGGCTGCGCACGGCCATGGCAAGAGCGGTGGAGAAGGAAGAGTGAGTGTGGGCGTGTGGTGAGAATGCGGGAGGGAGGGGTGGTTGTGATGCAGAGCGTGCGGTGCGATGCGATGCGGTGCGGTGCGGTGCG
>QAXK01005789.1:0-10324 GCA_004335735.1 Chlorella sp. KRBP
ATTGCATGGCCATGGCGCCGACGGCCGTGTTCACGGCGTCGATCTGCAAGCGCGCCATCACGTTATCACCACCGAGCGCATGACTAGCAAGCAGGCTGACCGCATGCCGCGCCACTCGCGCTTGCACAGGCGACAGCTGGCGCAGAGTGAAACGATGCACTCGCACTCGCATCCAGCACACCCTCGTGCTGCTGCAACCCTAACCCTAACCTTGACCCTAACCCTAGTCCATGCGCACCTCCTCTGACGGTCCGGCAATCAGCGAGGTGCCAGTGTCGGCGATGGCGGGGCAGCCGGCGGCGCACAGCGTAGAACCGCCAACCTGTGAGCGAATGAGTCAGCGAATCAGTATGAGTGAGCGAATAAGTCAGCGAATGAGTGTGACCGAATGGGTCAGCACGTGCGCCCGTTCTGGCGTCTGTCTGGGGCGCCTCAGATGGGCCTACCAGATGGCAAGGCAATCGGCAGCGCACAGCGTCGAACCGCCAACCTGTGAGTCAGCACAACAGATATCTGGCGTCTGTCTGGGGCGCCTCAGATGGGCCTACCAGATGTTCGGCAGCTCAAGGCCAGCGCACAGTGTGTTTGTGTGTCGATATTTGCATCTGCTTGGGCGCCTCGGCAGGGACAGAGCCCAACTACCGGGCGTATCAGATGTCTCGCAGCACTCAGCCACGCGAGCCCAAGACAAAAAGTCCTGATGCAGGGGCACGCCTCCCTTGCCTCTCCCCAGTCGTGGGCCCGATGTTGCAGTGTGTGGACGAGGCTCAGTGGCACTCTCTCAACTCTTATCTCTCACTCTCGTATCAACCTCTCACCCACTCACCGTCATCGATGACATGTCGAACTGCCAGTAACCCTGGCGTGTCACGGGCACCCTGCATGGTTTTTAGGGTTCAAGGGTAGGGGGATGGCGTTAGGGCATGGCGGCCTTGCCGTTGCCGCACTCGAGCGGCCTTGGCACAAGCGGGCAATGTGTGTTGCCGTGCATCGCCAGGCGATAGATCCAATGCAAACGGATTGAAAATGCCATTTGCAATCGCGCTTGTGCTCGCCCACTTGTGCCGACCACAGGGCTAGGGTTAGGGTTAGGGTTAGGGCTAATCGCATGCCAATGGCTCACCACAGGTGCTCCCCCACGTGGTGTGCCGGGTCGATCCCGCCCAGCACCATCTCGCCGCCGTTTGGCGAGTTAGGGTCCCTGCATGCGCGCCGCCAAACCGCCACCACCGCATGGGACGTTAGGGCTTGAAATGAAAGGCTAGGGCTTGGCAGGTGTGCGGCAGCACGGTCATGTGCAGAGGAGCGTGTGCTTGCAGCACGTGGCGTGAGCTCGGGTCCAGGTTGGTATTAGGGTTAGAGCTCTAGGGTTACCTTAACCCAACCCCAACCGTCTTCTCTCTCCGCATTCACTACATGTGCTACAAAGCCATCCAAGCCATCCAAGTCCTACGTCCAACAAAGGTCCACTGCAGCAAGCATCTCACCTGTTGAGCCAGAAGCTGAACAGCGGTTGGTCCACCAGACCTTGGTCAATCATGTTGTGGAAGGGCGGCAACACCTTGTCGACGGAGATCTGAGGGAAGCCCATACCCTGCGCGTGCATGGATGATGGAGGTTTAGGGCGCACGGCGTTTGGAGGGCGCGAAACAACGAAACAACGCCCGACAGGCTTTGGAGGGCGCAAAACTGCAGCGAACGCAACGCCAGCACAGGTATTTCCCAGCAACGCGGCTGCTCCTGCTCGCCAGCCGTGTCAAACAAAACCTCGGCGGCCCACCATGCAAGCTCTAGGGGTCAAGGTTAGGGTTTGCAGCACGCACCAGGATGCCGTCAAACTTGGCGGCGACAAAGGTGAGGCCTGGCTCGTTGACGGCCTCGGCAAAGCCCTGGTGCAGGACCTGCGCATGGAGAGTGAGGGTGCATGAGGGTGCATTTAGGGCGGGAGCGCGTGCTGGCAAAGCCCTGGTGCAGGACCTGCGCATGGAGAGTGAGGGTGCATGAGGGTGGGAGCGCGTGCTTTCCAGGCCAGGACTCATGCCATGATGGGGTGAGGGCAGGAGGGCTCATTGTGACATTCTTTTACAAAGAAGGATAAGATCGTTTTTATCCTGCGCGAACCCTCCTGCCCTGCAGCTGTGCAGCGACCTCGCCGCAAACGCTATGCGATGTTCCTCGGGCCGCGCAGAGCCAGTGCTTGGCAGGTTGATGGGTCCTGTCACGCTAGTGCTGAGCCCGGCCAACGCAGACTTTGCTGCAGCAGTGCGCTTGGTGGTGGTGGTGGTGGTGATGGTGATCTCACGGGCACGCCTCCCCAGGTGAGTGTGAGGCATCAATCCTTGCAGCCCACGGAGCCACCACTAGCCCCAACCCTAACCCTAACCCATGCGCTCACGGGCACGCCGCCCCAGGTCAGCGTGTCGGTGCTGATGAAGCCGTCCAGCGACCCGCTGCCATACTCGATGGCAAACTTGGTGCCGTTGGCCTGCAGTGGAGGTGCGAGGCGCGTCACGAGTAGTAAGCATTGGTCAGCAGGTGAGCAGCCAGGTGGGCGGCCGAGATGTCAGTCGCTCGTGGGTGCGTCATGATGCGGCTTTCACACGCGTGTCGGCGCCTGGTAAGCGACTCAAGATTATCAAGTCATGGCGCAACTGCTCGTGCTGCCTGGAGGCTCTAGCAGCGTGCTGCGCCGTGCTCACAACAAACACGATCCCAACAGAATTCTGTTATGTTGCTTGCGTGACACGCACCTTGTAGGTGGTGCTCTTTGAGGAGTAGTACTTGCGGTGCAGGCGGCACGCCAGGTTGAAGAGCGCGCAGCTGCTCGAGGGCACCCACAGGTTTGACGAGCCTGCAGCAAGCAGGGAGCAAGACAGCCAACCACAACGCACGAGCACTGAATAACAGTGTCTGTTTATCAGCGCATCAGCGCATCATGCGGGAGCGTGTGAGGCACGCCAGGTTGAAGAGCGCGCAGCTGCTCGAGGGCACCCACAGGTTGGACGAGACTGCAGGGAGGTTGTACGGGGTAGGAAGACTTTCAGACTGGGGACACAGCGGCCTGCCGCACAACCTTCAGCGGCCTACTGAATGCGCGAAAAATCCTCCCCTGCCGCAGGAACACCCACACTCGTCTGAATTCACCGTCCCCCGTGTCGAAGACCTAGCCATCGGCCCGCATGTTGCTTTGCTCAGGAAGGCGCGCAAACCCGACCCTGCCGCAGTCCACGCGAGCCCCAGTGTCGAAGAACTAGCCATCGGACTGCAAGCTTGCTGTAGCCACCCCCTCCCCACAGCCACCCACCGGTGTCGAAAATGACGCTGAAGAGCTGCCATCCCTCCCCACAGCCACCCACCGGTGTCGAAAATGACGCTGAAGAGCTGCCACCCCCTCCCCACAGCCACCCACCGGTGTCGAAAATGACGCTGAAGAGCTGCTTGGGCGTACCCAGCTCCACCTCGCCGTAATACTGCACAGGAACGCGAGCAGCGAAGACGACGACTACATAACCTGACGCGCCAGCACCAGAAGCTACAGACGCACCAGAAGCACCAGAAGCCAGACGAGCGTCAGGGGCAACGGTGTGCACACGGCATGGGACCCACACGCTCTGGCACACTCAGCCTTGACAGACAGGCGCCCATATGCTGCTGCCCTCTCCCTCCCTGGTGTGCAGCTTCCCGACTGCTGGCGCCACCCGGGCGTACGTGCACTTGCGCCTGCGATGGCGCGCCCTCCGTGCCCCTGCTGTGGACGTCTACGCTGGGCGCCTGATGCTGGCAGCTGCAATTGCTGGAGCCAGCTGTGCCACCAGCGCAGCGCGGGTGTGTGGGTCATCGATGGCGCGTGGTGCGGCACGATGATGGCCAAGCTGCATCCCCGAACTCCGCTGCCGCGCTGGCGATGAGTTGAGCTACTAGTTGAGCTACGAGAGCACGCTCCGCCCACGCTGCGATGGCGCTGGTTCCGTGGCGTGTGTGGGAGGGGGGCAGAGTGCCACATCGCGCGCACTTGCTGGACTGGACTGCGCTTGTGCCACGAGCCTCATCTTGCTGATCCGCATCGCCCTCCGCCTGCTGCACGGACCCCTCTTCTACAGGCGAAGAACCCCAAAGGAGATCGTCCTCCCCCACGCACCTGCGCGTCGAGGAAGTTGGACAGCGGCACGTCGGCCGTGCCTCCCAGCAGCTGCTGCGCGTACGGGCGAGGCGCGCGCGCCTGGAGCTGCGAGGTGGGGACTCGCTTCATCGCCACGCGCAGCGGAGCAGCGCCAGCGCTGCTGAACGCCAGCAGCATCGCAATCGCCGTCAGCTTCATCGTCGTCGCCGTCATCGTGGTGGCTCGCTCGCAGTGTGCTGTGCGCGAGAGTGTGCACTTTGACCATGTTGACCATGTTGAAAGTCATGAATGCAGCTGTCTGAGTCCATGAATGCAGCAGTCCATCAAGGAGGAGGCAACACAGCCGGCAAGCCGGTCGCATGCTGTCCTGGAAGCGCCCGTCACCAAGCAAACGTGTCATCACCCCGTCCCGCCTGGCACCCCGTCCGGCCCAGCACCTTGTAGCGCCCCTCTCTCGCCGCTCACTGCCAGGGCCAGGGCCCGCCCCGCCTGCAGCACCTCACCTCACAGCGCTCCTCTCTCACCACACCTGTCCAAGGTTTCCGCGCACCATCCGCCACCTGCCTCCCTCGCCTCCCGAGGTCATTCCGAGCAGCGGCTAACAGGGTTGCTACCCCGTCAGTCCTATCGCCATGCACTCCTCCCGCAGCGCCCTCGCCTGCGCCCGCGTCACCCAACCCTCGTAAAGCGGGATACCCACCCCACCACCACCCCCAACCCCACCACCCCCACCAAGACCGCCCCATGTGCCCTCACACGGCAGCACCCTCCTCGCAGCCTCCCGCAGCCCCGCGTGCGTCAACACCAGTCCCCGCCCTCCTCCTCCTCCTCCTCCCCCTCCACCGCCTCCTCCTCATCATCACTGTCATAATCATCGCTGCTCGCACTCTCCCCTCCAGGCGCAGCAGGCCCCCTGCTGCCGCCGCCGCCGCCGCCCAAACCACCACCACCACCCCATGCGGGAGCACCTGACGAGGGCTCAGAGCCGACGGCCAGCAGGGCTGCTGTGCTGAACATCCCCGTGCCACCCTCATACCCCGCTTGCACTGCTGCTGCTGCCGCTGCTGCTGGCCCTCGTCCTACCCTCTGCTGCTGTGGCTGCTGCTGTTGACCTCGCCCCAAGCCCAGCACACCGCCACCCAATGTGATCTCCCCCCCTCCTCCTCCTCCTCCTCCGCTGCTGCTGCTGCTGCCCGCACCCACCCCACCTGCACGGCCAACCGCACCACTCCCACCACCAACAGCAACTCCACTCGCACCGTCACGAGCAGCAGCTGCACCAGACGCGCCCCCTGCACCCGCACCACCACCACCAGCACCAGAAGCAGCAGCAAGTGCCGCCTGCAGACGCTGCCTCCTCCTCCGCGCCGCCTCCTCCACCTCCTCCTCCTCCTCCTCCTCAAACCCTAACCCGCCCCCGCCCCCCAAACCCTCGCCGTGCAGCCCCCGACCCCGCCCCCCTCCCCCCCTCCCCCCAGCACCGCCCGTCAACGCCCCCAACAGCGCCAGCGCAGCACCGGGGGTGGTTGCAACCGACACGGGCACACCCGCACTGTCCTCCGTCCCAACAGACGACGGGGAAAGCACCTCCGCAGCCACCGCTTGCAACGCTGCCTGCATCGCACCCCCACCTGCACCCATGCCCCCTGCTGCTCCCCCAGGCGAGGGCAGAGGCAAGCCCTCCTCCATTGCATGCTCCAGCGCCGCCCTCCTACCCTCCAGCTCGCGCACATGCCTCCTGACAGCCACCAGCTCCTGAGCCCTAGCCTCATGGTGCTGCCCTAGGGTTCGCACAGCCTCACGCCTCACTCCCCCCAGCTCCTCCTCCCCTCCCTCCCTCCCCTCCTCCCTTTGCCGCCCCCCCTCCCCCCTCCCTCTCCCCTCACCGCCTCCTCCACTGCCACCACTACCACTACCCCTCGTACCCCGCACAGGCCCCACACCCAGCCCCTGACCCTGCTCCCCCGCTGGTGCAGCAGGCCCCCTCCCAGACGCCTGAGCCAGTGCTGAGGCCAGCGCCCGCTCCCGCAACTCGAGCTCGTGCTGCAGGGCCTGGGCGCGGCTCCGCTCCGCCTCAATGGCCTGCACCACGCGCCATGTCGCCGTCTCCTGCGGGCAACAGGGCAGGCCATGTCAGCAACACAGGGCAAACGTCATATCTTCTGTGACGGCTGGAGCATCATGACACCTGTCGTGAACGCCATGCAATGATATCCTGCGGGCAACAAGCTTGATGTCAACCCCGAGCAAATGTCGTACCAAGTCCCCTGCACCTGCAAGCTCCATCAGGGCGGGCCATGTCAAGTATACAGGGCAAAAGTCATTCCAAACGTCTTGCAGCTTCACCTGCAGGGTGGCTGACAGGGTGCTGTCAAGAAACTTGCTGCGGACGCGAAAGCTGCAACGCTCGTGACTGCCGTGTTCCGCGCCAACGCTCCCTCCTAACCCCGCACACGTGCAAGCACCTGCAACCCGACAACTTGCAAGACCAAACCGCGCACCTGCTCAGCGTTGAGCGCCTCCAGCCCCCGCCGACGCTCCAGCAGGGCCGCCTGGCCACCCACCAGGCGCACCTACACGCACGCACACGGCACGGCACGGCAAGCGCAGTACAGCCCACAGGTGAAGCACGCCCATCATGTCAAGTCCGACACCACCCGTTCTTCACGCCGCACATCAGGGCAACAGTCTCCACGGCACGTTCAATTCATAAAGCAACCAACAAGACGTGCACACCGTCATTGCGAACTGACCAACTGTTCACTGCCAAAGAAGCTGAGTGGGCAGCCTCCAAGCCTGACGCACCCCCCACCAGCGTCTGCGTGGAAGGCCATTCGATGTGATGCACCCAACAAGGCGTACGCCATCGCCAGACCAACTGACAGCCGGAGAAGCTGTGTACGCAGCCTCCAAGCGTGCAGCACCCCACCTGCGTCTGTGTGGAGGCCAGCTGCTGCCTTGCCGCCACCTCGGCACTGGCGAGCTGTGCGTGGTGCTCCGCCAGCACTTGCTCGCGCCGCCGCTGCTCGGACTCGAACCAGGACGCGTCCAGCTGCGCCTGTGCTCAAGTGCAGGGAGTGCAGGCGAGTGGGTGAGGCAGTGGTTGTTGTGAGGCAGGGAGTGCAGGCGAGTGGGTGAGGCAGTGGTTGTTGTGAGGCAGGGAGTGCACACACACAAACAAACCAAGAGGTGCCAGACAGGGCCTGCATGTGGTAGGTAGGGAGTGAGCGACTGCATTGGCGAGTAGCACGGCAGGTGATGCAGCTCACCAGCACGCAACCATGCCGCTAGGTTACACAACCCTAACCTGACCTGAAACAACCTGAAGTTTTCAGTTCAATTCACTTGAAACAAGCACCCACCTGCAGGGCCAAGGCCTGTTGGTCGGCCAGTGCAGTGGCCTCCACCACCCCTGCCTCGTGCCTCTCAACTTCCAGCGTCGCATGGGCCTGCTGCTCGGCCAAAGCCCTAAGCCGCCGCTCCGCCTCAACCCTAGACAGCTGCTCCTCGAGCCCTAGGCGGGTGGAGAGCAGCTCCTGGCGCACGGCGGCCTGGGCCGCTGCATCCTCGGCAGCCAGGACACGCTTGCGCTCACGCGCCGCCTCGTGCTGCACGCACGCATGCATGTCGGGTTAGGGCTAGGGCATAAACAGTTTGCACGCAAGAGGTACAACAGATGTCCTCATGATGTGATGGAGTGGAGGCTCTGTTGAGATGTGGTGCTTTCTGATGCGACAGTGACGGGCCAGAACACATGTCGGCTCGCATGCACGCAGCCTCAACGACAAACGGCTCGTTGATGTAGCTTACGTGTGCAGGCTATACCCACGCACCTGCAGCTTGACGGCCTTGTGCTCGTCATCCGCCTGCCACTGCGCCACACGGGTGCGCTGCAGGGCGTCCAACTCTGCCATGGCCGCTTGCGCCTGCATGGGGCAGGGTTAAGGTTAGGGTTAGGGAGGGTGCGGTCCAGGGTAGGGTGAGGGAGGGGTGGGGTGAATGAGGGTGGGGAGAGAGGGAGAGGGAGGTTTTGGGGAGTGTGTGGGGTCTAGAGTGAGAAGTGGCGGGTGGAGCAGTGTACGACAGCACACGGCACATCCGCATATGCAACTTGAGACTGGCAGCGGAATGGAGGTGCAGCAGCAACGAAGCCCCTGGGCGCGCGTGCGTGCGCCTCTTGCATGCCAGGTCACCACGCTTGCCACGCGCGCACCTCTTGCCTCATCGTGATAAGCGTGGCACGCACCTCTCCTCATCTTGATCACCCTGCCACGCAGCTCTTGCCTCATCCGCCCACCACGCACCACCCACGCGCGCACCTCTTGCCTCATCTTGATAAGCGTGGCCTGCTGCGTGTGCTCCTGCTCCAGGGCAGTCAGCTTTTGCCGAGCGGCAAACTCGAGCTTGGCGATGGCCTCGCTCTCAGCCTTGGACTGAACCTGCGTGTTGTTGGCACAGGAAGCAGAAAGGTGTTAATACAGAAATCAGGAAGGTGGTGTACGCACCTACTCACCCACCCACTCACCCAAGCACTCATCCACTCAAGGATTGAGTTGTGCAGTCACTCGCGCACACAGGCGCACACATGTGCAACCGAGCGGCAGCACCGCTGCCACTTGTGTGTGTGTGCGGCCATGTTTCAGCCTCACTCACCTGAAGCGCCAGCATCCTCTTCCTGTCTGCCACGTCCTGCCTCAGTGACTGCAGCTCAGACTGCCACTCGCCACGAAGCGACTCGAGCACCTGGCGTTCGGCACGCTCCACTGTGGCCACCTGCAGGGACGCATGGGACCAGGGCTTGGGTCAGGGTCGAGCGTGTGCAGGTGGTGGGTGGTTGCTTTGGGTTCAGGCATATGCAGGCGGTGGGATAGAATACCCAGGACCGGGCCGTTGCATCTAGGGTTTAGCGCTAGGATGCAGCTCACCCGCAAAAAACTACCCCACTAGGTCGCAAGCCTCTAGGGTGCATGGGCAGCCCGTGCCTGAACCCTAACCGTGAACCCTCACCTGCTTAAGCCTCTCCTCCTTTGCTCGGTCGTCCAGTCGCTGCACCTCGGACACCATGTGCGCCTCCAGCTGCCTCAACTGGTCACGCCGCACCTGCGCTCACACGCAGGTGCACACCGTGCATGTGGCGTGAGAACAGAGTTGTGTTTTGAGGTCGTTCTGCTCGTATTACTGCACACACACACACGTTTGTGAACACACACAGGCCTGGTGGTGCTCCTACGTGCGCTTGAGACGCTGCTGTGAGCAGTGCCAGTGGAGGAGCTGTGCAAACAGAGGCACTGCTTGTACTGCCTCTCGTACCGGCCATAGCCTGCCTCTGGGTTAGGGTTACGCGTCATTGCTGACGTGCACACACATACAGTAGCGCGTGCACACACATACAGTAGCGCGTGCAGCCAGAGAGCGGACCAAACCCCAAGCCTAACCCTAGCCACCTAAGCCCTACCTGCTGCAGCTCAGCCAGCTGCTGCCGCTCCTGCGCCAGGCTGCCCGCCGCAAGCCCCACAGCCGTGGTGCGCAGCGACAGCTCGCTAACCACCTTGCGCCGGCGGGCCAGCGCCTCCTCTGCCTCCTGGATCTTGCGGCGCTCCTGCGCTCATGCCCCCATGCATGATTAGGGCTTGAGTCTATTACCTGGTTAGGGCTTAGGAGCGTGCGGAGCCGCGCCTACTGTGGCGGTGCTTGTCATCCGTGGCTGTTGATCGTGTCAGCTGGTAAGGCTGTGCCTCCATTTCAACAAAACCCGGCGCACACCTTGGTTGTTGCCACGGCTGGGCCAGCCCGTTTGCAAGCGCATACACACACCCGGTAGTGGGCTCCGGATATGCCACACCCGGATACGCCCGGTAGTGGGCTCCGGCCCCGCCGAGGTATCCCAACAGATGTAAAAACCAACACACACACAAACACCCTGCAGGTACGGGCTGCTCACACTAACGCTGACCCTAACCCAACCATAACCCATGCCCTTAACGCGCACCTGAGCAAAGAGCTCCACCGCTGCCGGCGGGTAGTCGGTGAACTCGGTGTAGGTGCCGGTGGAGGGCAGGGGTGCCCAGTCGGGCGGGCAGGGCTGCAGCTCGGCAGGGGTGCTGGCACGCAGCTGGTACGCCTGCCGCAGCACCCTGCGGCATGGGTGGGGGGCGGGCAGGCGTGACGTGGATTCACACTGTGTGTGTGTGCGCTTGCAAACGG
>QAXK01005791.1:0-16840 GCA_004335735.1 Chlorella sp. KRBP
TCGCCAGGCAGGCCTCGCGCCACGCAAAGTTCACGCCAGCGGGCACGCCAGTGTGCAGTGACGATAGCCGTGTGCTGGTGTGTGTGTGGTGAGCTTTACATCTGGTACAGCAATGTCTGGCAATCAGATTTCCAATATCAATTGCATGTGTGTGCGTGCCTTGTGGGGGCCCAGGTTGGAGCGGCGGCTGCTGGGCAACGTGCGGTACTACACCGACTACTGCGTCACGCACACCGACCACGACTACATGGTGAGGGCTTGCGGGCGCATGGGGCTCAGGTGCACCATCGGCATGCGTGACGTGCGTGTGCTGCTAGCCAGGCTTGACATCACGGGATGCTTCATCAACAGATGATGTGAGTAGAGGTGCTGCATACGTGCGCATATGTACGTACGTGCATGTGCAGGCACGCATGTATGACATGCGCCCGGAGCAGCAGGACAACTACTTTGTCCGTACGTACGAGGACCAGGGCAGGTGAGCTTCCCTTGAGGCTCATGGGGGGGGGCCTTGCATTCGGTGGCAGCAGTTCGATGAGGCAAACCATTGCCAAACCACTCACCTGAACGGGACCGAGTCGGTGCCAACTCGTCTGCCTCCGGTGCTGCTCTGGACGTGAACATTGCTGGGTGGTTGGAGTGGTGGTGATCATCCTATCCTGTTGAGCCCTGTTTTGTCCACGTGCTCCCATCAGGCCTGACAAGATTGAAATGGCGTTCAATCGTACCAGCCCCACCTCACCTGACGTGGTGTGTGTGTGTGTGCGTGCTCCCTTCAGGCCTGACAAGATTGAGATGGGGTTCAACCTCACCTCGTACCAGCCCCACCTGGCTGAAGCCGCCGCAGAGGGCGTCTACCAGGTGTACTACCTGGACGCCAAGGACAGGCACATGTGGACGGACAAGCAGGCGAGTAGTTAGGGCTTGCGTGAGGGCTCGCTCAGCGCATGGTGGTGGTGCTGCGTTCGACTTGCTCACCTCTGCTATGGCCAGGCCTACCTCTGCTACGGCCACCTACGGCATGTGTAGGTAACGGCTATCATCACTTCAACACTGCGTCGCCTCACCTCACCCCTGCGTGCCTGCAGGTGGCCCCAGGCAAGGTGCTGGCCACGCGGTGGATGCGGCAGTTTGCCCACACCTGGACGCACTTTGCCACGTGGGTGCCCTGGGCGCGTCTCATCCAGGGCACGCAGAACACCTACTATGCCGGGTCGTACACCCTCGTCAACACACAGGTGCGTGCTGAGTGGCTGTGTAAGGGCGTCAGGTGGCATCTTCAACTTTTGGGCGAAGTGGCATCTTCATCTTGTGGGCGCGTCAGGCGTACGTGGTTGCGTGGCGTGTGGGGAACGGCAAGGCACGTGTAGCCACTACCTGCACCGCCCCGCAACCCCGAAGCTCCCCTGTCAAGAGTCAGGACTGTGCCACCCTCCGGACATCACAACCCTAGCCCTAAACCTAGCCCTCGACCTCGCCCGTGCACACGCAGGAGATTGCCGTGATCAGCGGCCTGGCGGCGGCGGAGCGCCTTGGAGCTGACTACCCCTTTGCCTTTGACGCCCTGGCAGCGGAGCAGGTGAGGGGGCTGGGAGGCTGTGCGTGATGCCAGTGATGTGGAGCTTTACATCTCTTACAGCCTGTCTGGTAAGCAAATCTCAGCAGCAATACCACAACGCACACCACCACTGCAGGCGTGATGCCAGCCGTGCTGCTGCGGTTCTTGTGTTGTGTGACACGTAACGATGCCCTTCTGGCGGCGTTCCAGTACCAGTGTCAGTGTGGGAATGGCAAGGTGCCGTCCACAACGCTGCCTGTCATCTTGCCACCCGTGTGCCTG
This sequence comes from Chlorella sp. KRBP, assembly GCA_004335735.1. Lineage (NCBI taxonomy): Eukaryota > Viridiplantae > Chlorophyta > Trebouxiophyceae > Chlorellales > Chlorellaceae > Chlorella > Chlorella sp. KRBP. The sequence continues at coordinate 1,841 of QAXK01005791.1, forward strand.
CACCCTGCCCAAACAGATGCAAATATCGACACACACACACCTGCCTGCCTGCAGTTTGACACGTACCTTGCCGTGGCGCATGGCACACGGCGGCGGCACCGCGGTGACGCCCTCAGGGCGCAGGAGGCGCAGCGCCAGCACATGGCTAGGGTTCAGGCGGCTGAGGGCTTGGAGCCCGTCAGGGCGAAGCTGGCCCCAGCTGACGAGACCACCACTGTGTGGCTGCCACCCTTTGCTGCTGACACCACCACCACCTCTAGCGCCGCCGCTGCTGCTGCTGTGTCCATGGGGGCGAGTGGAGGGCCTGGCAGCAGCGGCAGCAAGGTGCTGGTGTCACCGATGGCAGGGGAGGTGCCCCAGCACAGCCCTAGCCTGGCCGCGGCTGCCGGTGTGAAGGAGGGTGGGGAGGTGCACGGTGTCAGCGGGAGTGGGAGCAGCAGCAGTGGGATGGAGCAGATGGTGGTGGGGGAGGGGGACGGGGAGGGGGAGGGGGAGCAGCAGTCGTTGCTGCCTGGCACGCTGGATGCGCGCGTGGTGCTACGCCACCGGGCGGTGGCGGGTGGGGCGGAGGGGGGGGAGGGGCAAGAGGGCAAGGTCTGAGCGGTGGTGTGCCGTCGGCTGGTGAGAGGGCGAGTCTGTGATGCTCCAACCAGTCACAATTGCGAGGACCACGGCAGAGCGCACATTGGCCTCCAGCTGGAATGGGGCGGTGAGCCGGCGTCTGATCTATTTGAATGAATGTATTTATGACTGGGACTGCGGCTGGGCTAGTCATTCTTCCGCAGGGGGGTGTGGGGTTACCGGTCTTGATGTGAGGATGGCTCACACGCCATCCCACGTGGCTTAATTGGCTTTTGTGCGTTGGAGTGAGAGGGAGAGGCGGGGTGAGAGGGGGATCTGATAATGTGAGGGCGCGTGCTGTTCATGGCACTGTTCTGCCAACTGGCACAAGCGTTGCTCAGACGGTGGAGGGGCAGCCTGCAGGCCCTTCTTGGGGGAGAGGGATGAGAGTGAGTGAGTGACAGGGGGAGTGAGCGAGTGTGTGCTGTTCATGGTATTGCGCCAAACGCCCTAGAAAGAGTGCTGTGCCGCGAACGCCAGGCCTTGCGTCAATAGCACCTCTCTCAGTCGCTGCTGCTCTATTAGTATTAATGCTTTCATGCGTTGGTTTGGTATCTCCTGGGGTGCCCACTGGGGAACATGGGGCAGCGTGCGGGCATGGTCCAGCCTCCTCCAGCACGCCTGCATCGGTCTTTCCCTTTCTTCCTTCCTCTGCGCCTGCCCTCTATGCACTGTGCACAATCTCAGCGCTCGCGTGCTTATGGCGGGGCCACCCCACGCCACCAGGCGCGCGCCTGGCGATGCTGCGTGGAAAGATAATCCAAAGATCTACGAGCGCGAGTGTGTGTGCTTGCATAATGGGCCGTGGTGCAGGCTGCAGCGAGAGAGGTGTGATGTGCGTGAGCCTCGGAGTGCAGGCGGGCAGGCAAGCAGGCCCATTGTCTATGAATTGCGACTGATGGCACACTGTAAAACCAGCCTCGAACGTCACTACGCTGCAGGGAGAGGGGGATGGGGGAGGTGCACACCCTTGCGACGCACCCCAGGAGTGACCAGGCCAGGAGTGAGCAAAGAAGGGGTGCGCCCAGGAGAGCAGGAGCACAATCGCGACACAATGGCAGCCATGACTTCTCTGCAGCGCCCAGCCTCGCTCTTCACGCACGGACAGCGTCCTTCCTCTGCACTCACAGCCCGCCCATCCGGCCCAGCAGCGCTCCCTCTGCGCGCGAGCATCGTGAGCGACGCGGCGACTTCGCGCGCATCGAGTGGCATCGCCCCCACTGCGCCACTTGCTGCTTGCAGCGCCCACCCCCTCCAGGTGCGCCCGGGGCGCCAGGGGCCAACGCCAACGCGCTCAGGATGCAGCCAAACTCTGCCTTGAGCACGCCGTCACCAAGGCGCTATGATGCCTGAGCTCTCCGTGCGGGCGTAATGGCCAATGGGTGCGCATCGTGTGCCCCCCGCGTGCGCGCAGGCGCTCACCCGCGGCCCCCACGCCCACGCCACGATGCTGCGGTCTCCCCGGGCGTTCAACACGGGAGGAATAGGCTTCGGCATGGGCGACGTGTACGGGCTGGTTGCCCGATTCATCGAGGTGCGTTCAGGTGCCGGGGCGGGGTGGTGCGGCGCAGGCGAAAAAGCACCTTCCAGGGAGGTTCCTTTGGGCAAGGCTTGAGACAAATGGAGAATCGCACAAGCTTCCAATGGCATTGCCCATGGCGGCGTGCTGGAGGTGGGGGCAGTCGCGTGCTCACACACCTCGCCGCCAACCTTCTCCTCCTCCGTGTGCCACCAACCATCCCTGCATGTGTGCTGAGCTTTACACTGTGTATATCTTCATGTTTTTGCTTTACATTGTGCAGATCTTCATGTTTGTGCTGACGGTGCGCGTCCTCCTGTCGTGGTTCCGTGGGGTGAATTGGTCCTCCGAGCCGCTGCGCACGCTGAGGCACTGGACCGACCCCTCGCTCGACTGGATTCGGGGCGTCATTCCACCCATCGGTGGCATCGATATCTCACCACGTGAGTTGTTGGTTGGATTGGGTCGGTAAAGGCAGGTAGCCAACGCTGGGGGTCGTTTAACGCTTGCCATCAGAGATGTGTGGGCATGCCTCTGTAGCGGCATGCGGCGCATTTTGGCAAGGCAGCAACAGCAGGCGACGACAGGCAGCGCGGATGCTCTGTGCTCGTCCTGTCCACCCTGCCTACCTCGGTGCTCGCACAGCCAGCTTTTGCCTGCCTGCCCACCTGCTTGCGCAGTGCTGCTCTTCGTCGCCTTCGCCTTCATCGCCCAGCAGCTGCGGGTGCTGGCGGCTCATGCGGGCTAAGCCCTCTCAGGGTGCTGGCGACCGGCTGACCCTTTGGGTCCTAGCGAAGCTCCTCCTGGCAAGCTCTTATATGATTATCTCAAGGAGGCTGGCGATCCACATGTGTGCTTGCGACTGGCAGGCGGGTTGGCCAGTTGGAGTCCCTTCCCCGTGTGCGCAGTAGGACACGGTGCCTCTTATGTTTCGATGAACTTGTAGGGCAGGCGCCCTGTAAAGCCGCTTTGCACGAGGAGCAGCCTGTGCTCGCGCCTGCCAGTCTTATACACCAGAAGCTGCATGTGCATGCGCGTTGGGTGCGTTGGTAGTTCCCTTGGCGTTGCGTTGCGGCACCTGCCCGACCTGACCATTGGGACCACCTGGACGCATTGCGGTTGCATTGTACAATCACCACACTGCAAGAAGACGAGGGAGAGTGCCTGCGTGTTGCAGCAGGCTGGACAAAAGGAAGAAAGGAAGGGAACTCTGGTAGGTGTGCTTGGCCGTGGTGTGCCGACTGCGCCATGCATCATAACGGTCCGATAGCAATAATGGACAGTGTGGGCGCCTAAAATCAATATGAGTCCCAGTCAGGGCGTCGTGTGCAGGTTCATGATGGACCCATGAAGCGCACGGCTCAGGCAGGGATGTTGTAGATCCTGAGGGCCTGCATGACCCAGTCGGCGCTCGTGACAAAGTCCCAGAAGCTGATGAAGTCGAACCTGTCGCTGCGCACCAAGGTGCGCACCAGCCGCGTGATCTGCACATGGTCAGCAAGCAAGTGGTCATGTAGATGCTACGGAGAACAACACAGACAAAAGAGCGTTGAGCTGGACTGGGCCGTTTGATTGGCGGATATCCGCCAAACGCCCTGCGTGTGGCGCGGCGCGCACCTTGGTGACTTGCGCCTCGGTAGCGCCCTGCCCCGCCAGGAAGAGGCGCAGCTCCGTCTCACTGATCTTGCCCTGCACACACCAAGGGCGCCGAGGACTGCGTCTACAGCCAGGCAGGCTGCTCAAGCGACGCTGCTTCTGCTGCCGCGTCAGAAACTCACGCGCCAAGCACGTGAGCACGTTGCGCTCACCTGGCGTGCAAAGAAAGCGGCTGCGGGCTGCAGCTGAAGACCAGCCCTATTGGAAGCCGCAACCGCTCACCTGGCGTGGCAGCGTGGCGATGCGGTCAAACAGCGAAGCGGCATGCTGCAGGGTCTTGAGCTTGCGCGCCTTGTGGCGTGGCAGCAACAGGTCCAGCAGCATCTCCTCCTCGCTCAGCACCAGCGCCCTGGAGCCTGCGCGGCAGCATGCAGCAGGGGGGGTGGACAAGAGGGTCATGCACATCACCAGGCCTGGACTGCCGCTCCTCCTGCAACAAGGTGTCCCCACGAGCAAGCGCAGGTGTTGTTGGGACGGTGCTGCGTTGGGGCGACCGCTTGAGGCGCCCTCCGGGGCGCAACCCCTCAAGCATCACCAGCGGCACGCACCGTCCACTCCGTGCGTCCTCAGCGCGTGGAGGTCGATCGCGTCGAACCCCATCTCCTCGAGCAGCACCGCCAGCTCCAGCTGCGAGAAGCGCGCCAGGTGCTTCTTGCGCAGCAGCTCCGTCTCGATCTCGACCAGCGCAGCGCTCGGCGCCGTCGAGAGCCGCCAAGTCTCCCCGGGGGCTCCGCCGGGGCTGCGTGGGCTGCCCGGCTGCGCCGCAGACAGCGACGACTTGCCGGACAGGGCGGTCTTGGGCCGCACAATGCTCGTGTGCGGCGCGTAGGCGGAGCGATCCGACAGGTCGTCGAGCAGGGCGCGAACGTCGGCAGCTGGGGCGTAGTTACTGGTCGACGTGTAAGAGGTGGCGCTCAGGGTGGGGGACGGATCGTGCTCAAAGCGCAGGAGCTCGGCGACCGCGTCGAGCTGGCGCACGTTGGCGACCAGCGCGGTGCTGGCGCGAACTAGTGCGATGATCTGCGTGGTGGACAGGCGGCGGGCAGGAGTCGGTAGAGGTTTGCCTTGCCGCAGCACGCAGCACGCGCAGTGCACTGTTGCCGCAAGCACCTCCACATGTGCGCCCTTCAGCCCGACACGGTCCTACTCTCACACAAGCAACAACCGAGGCCTACCTCGGCCTGGTTCTTGGTGTTGCCGCGCCTGACCGCCATCAGCGCGTGCCGCGCAGCCTCCGACAGGTGCGCGTCATGCGACGCGAGCAGGTCGACCAGGTGCGCCAGCCCGCCAAGGTAGCGCACGCCGTCCTGCACCGCCCGGTCGTGCTGCCCGCCCAGCCGGCCCAGCGCGGAGGCGGCCACCGCCCGCACGGACGAGTCCACGTCGTAGCGCAAGAGCCGCACGAGCGCGCCCACGCCGCCGGAGGCGCGCAGCGAGGCGCGGGCGGGCTCCGAGGCGGCGAGCGAACCCACGGCGTGCGCGGCGTTGATCACGGTTCCCTGCACGTTGTTTCGCCACAGTGAGTGTCAGCCACGGTGGCGACCCCTGCGTGGAAGAGGCTTCGAGGCCCAGCGCTCTGTGCACCCACTGGCCGGCAAGCACGTGCACTAGCCGGCAAGCACGTACACTGGCCGACAAGCACGTGCACTAGCCAGCAAGCACGTGCATTAGCCGGCAAGCACGTGCACTAGCCAGCAAGCACGTGCATGGGCCGGCAAGCACGTGCATTAGCCAGCAAGCATGTGCACTGACCGTAGCAAAGAGCGGGGAGAGCACCTTGACCAGCACTGGCACAGCGCCAGCGTCCACCAGCGCCTGGTGCATTGAGGGGCGGGCGGCAAACATGGCCAGGGTGCTGGTGGCCAGCTCCAGCACTCCCGCCACACCCTGCAACCATGTCAGCGTTTATGCGTGCCACTCACAGCACAAGGGTGAGGATGCAGGCATGGGCGGCGCCAGGTTGCAGGCAGACCTTCGACACAGCTGAGCATGAGGGAGCAGACGCCCACACAACGCCATACGAAAGCACTCGTCGTGCACGGACCCTTGCAGAGCACACACGTGTGGTGGGGACTGAGGTGGGGACTGAGGTGAGCTGGGCACCCTCACCCTGGGCCACTGCCGTCCTAGTGCTGGCCTGGCTACTGCACACGCCCCTGGGCCCTTTCAATCCACCCACCTTGCGGGAGTAGCGGCTGGGCTCCCCGCTGAGCCAGCCCAGCAGCCGCACCGTGTAGCCGATGCAGTGCTCGCTGACCACCTGCTGCAGCACCACGTCCCCTGATGCGTCCGCATCGTACCTGTGGGGCAGCACAACGCACGCACAAGCACGGCGGCACGTCAGTCCCTGTGCCCACTTACATCCACCCGGCCCGCACAAGATGGCCTGCCAGCATGCACAAGCGCTCACACGGACTGCAGGTAGCTCTTGAGCTCGGCCACGTCGTGCGACGCGCCGTCCAGCGGCGCCAGGGCAGCAAGCTCGCGCAGGCGCAGCGCGTCGCGCAGGTCAGCCCGCCGGCGCGCCAGCTCCGCCTCAGCCAGCGCGTCCGCACGCCGCTCCAGAGCCTCCACCTGCACAGGAAGAGCCTCTATCTACCTCTGACTCTGCTTGTGATGGTCAAGATGCAGGTGGAGCAGGACGCGAAAGGGCGCCGCACGCACCTTGGCCCGCGTGGCGTCGAGCTCCGCCAGGCGCAGCGTGGTGAGGCGCCGCAACAAGTCCGTGCTCATCGCTGCTTCGGGTTCTTCGAGTCAATTTTGGTACGGCGATTCACACGGCGAGCACCTGCGAGCGTGATGGCGCGCGCGCGATGGTGGCGATGGAAGCATCGCTGCGCTGCGCCGCGTTTACCGTGCGGAGTGCTTGCCGCGATGTGCTCGCGCGGGCGGGCGGGCGGTGGTTAAATCGAGCAGGAGCGCGGGAGGAGGCAGCAGCCTCACCTGCACGTCTCGATGGTCGCGTGCTGTGCCTTCGCCCCCCTGTGCACTTGTGGAGTGGCTCTGCCGAGGTGGCAGGGCGGAAGCCAGAGACACGAAGGCGCGCGAGCGGTGATGGAGCAGCGCGGTGAATGATTGGGCAGCAGCGTCGTGCTGCTCCGCGTCCTTCTTCGTCCTCGTTCAGCCCATGCAATTCCACCTCTCCGTGCAGAGACCGCGCAGACGCTGGATCCTGTTCAACGCAGCGGCATTGCCACGCCTGATGCTCCTACAGCGGCTGCAGGCCTCCCACTGCAGCAGCAGGCACGCTCCACGGCGGTTAGCTCGTGGCCGCACCACCCTCGCGCGCTGGCGGGGCGCCTCCGCCACCAGCAGCAGCCCGATCGCGGCGCAGCCGCACGAGCAGCCCGAGCAGCAATGTGATGAGGCGCAGCAGCGGGCTAGCAGTGGGGGCGTCTGGCGGGGAGCGGGGCAGCGCTTGACGTTGTCCGCCGTGGGTCTGGTGAGCCTGGCCATGCTGGAGCTGCAGGAGGCGGCGGACCTTGCAGTCACCGGCGCAATGGCGCTGCTGCTGTCCATCTTCAGCAGCAAGAGCAGCACCGTGGCGGACGTTGTCAAGGTCGAGGAACCGGAGGGTGACAAGCAGGAGGGTGAGGGCAGCAGCACTGCTCAACAAGAGGAGAAGGATCAGAAGAGTAAGCAGGAGCAAAATGAGGCGAAGCAGCAGAAGGAGGGGGAGCAGAAGGAGAAGCAGGAGGAGGAGGAGAATGCGGGGGAGGAGCAGAAGCAAGACGACAGCACTACCTCCAGCAATAGCGGCACTCCCAGCAGCAGCCCCAGCACTGCCAGCAACGGCAAGAGCAATACTACCACCACCAGCACCGCCAAGGACTCTAGCAAGAGCAGCACCACCAGCACTACCAGCAGCACCACGACGAGCAGAGACGACCCACGCAGCAGCCAGGAAGCCGCCGCCGACAACGACGCCGCCGCAACTCTCGAAAGCCTCCTGCAGGCCGGCGTGCTAGGCGGAGGCGGCGGCGGCGGCGGCGCCCCGGGCAAGAAGCGCGAGCCGCTACCCCAGCGCGTGCAGCGCTGGTTCAGCCCCAGGGGCTGGGCAATAGGCATGATGGTGTGCAGCGCCGGGCTGGTGCTGCCCCCGCTGGTGGCGCTGCTGCCGCCGGTGCTCTCCATCATTCCGCTGCTGGCGCAGCTGCTGGTGCAGGCGGTGGCGCCCGCGCTGTTGGACGCGGGGCGCATGGTGGGATCTGGCGTGCAGCAGGCGTGGGCGCTGGCCAAGAAGCTGCTCATCGCGTCCGGCACGCTGGAGGCGCAGGCGGCGGCGGGGCAGCAGGCCATCATGGTGGTGACGGGCGGCAGCGTCAGCAGCGGCAAGGCGGGCACGGTGATGGGCACGGCGCAGGCCTTGACGTCGCCGCCACCGCTCAGCACCTTGATGGGCATGTTTGGCGCGGGCCCCCCACCTGCGCCTCAGCAGTCGTACGTGGTGGTGGCGTCGGGCAACGCGGGGGAGGTGCTGCTGGCGGCCACAGCGCCCCCGGCCGCAGCGCCCGCGGCATCGGCCACGCCGCCTGCGCTCGAGGGGCCGCCGGGTCTGTCGGCGAGCAAGCTGTTTTGGGTGCTGTACGCTGCGTCGTGGCTGCTGGCGCCGCTGCTGCGTGTGGCGCTGCTGCGGCTGCTGGAGGCGTTGCGGAGCCGGCGGCGTGGCGCCAAGTCAGGTGACGGGGAGGGAGCGGCGGGAGGGGCCAAGGAGGGGCGCCGTGGAGGTGGTGGAGGTGGGTGGACGGTCAACGCGCTGCAGCTGCTGCTGGCGCTGGGGCGGGGTGCCGCGGCGGCGGCGGTGCTGTACATCGTGGTGCAGGGCGCCCTGCCGCACTGTGTGGGTGCGGATGGTGGGGCGGGGGGGAGCGGCAAGGCGACGGCGCAGTCGCTTGGGGTGGCCAAGTGGGCGGCGGGCACGTCGGCGGAGCAGCGAGCGGCGGTGGAGGGGGCGCTGCTGGCGCAGCGGGTTCGGCTGTACGTGGTGGAGGGCGCGGGCCTGGGGGCGTGCGCGCTGGTGTGCGCCTTGAACGCCGTGGGGATCATGGTCAGGGCGGGCGCGTGACATATGTGATGGTGGGAGGGGGTCGGCAGCAGATCGGCTTGCGCGCATCCATCCGGACAGCAGGCTCGTCGTCGCTTGTGATGAACGCACTTTTGAGACTTGCACACGCCGCTGGAGCTTTTTGTCCCTTGCAACGCACAGAGCAGACGTGGACGTCGGTGGAAGTAGAGTGCAGCCCGCGCGCTCCCCGCGCGCTCCCCGCGCCCTCTTAGGGTACTGGACCCTATCAAGAGCAGCAAGCGCAGAGGGCCGCAGAAGTAGCAACACTCCACACAGCATGCCAGCACAAACACAGATGTTCAGAGCGCCTCCCACCCTCGATCCTGGCTGACGCTCCTGCTCCGCTCCTACTGAGAACAACATGGGGAGATAGGCGCTCAAGGCCAGCGCCTGCGCAACCTGGATGATGCGGTCGTCGATTCAAGCCAGCCACGCTGGGCGCGGCGCTGTGGCTCTGGACTCTCAGGTGCGGCAAGATCGCGATGTGCTCCGCCGCCAGCGCCGCCAGGTCCAGAAGCAGCGCCCGGGCGATGGACGCAGCGCCGAAGGTGTTTGAGGTAGGAGGCTACGCTCAGGCACGTCGACGGCGGCACGAGCACGCGTGCTCGCTCTTCTGCGGCGGTGATTGACTGTGCGCCTCCTCGCCCCACACCGTTGCGCGCAGGCTGCCGCACTGAGCGAGAGGAGGTGTCACATGAAGAGAACATCCAGGTGAGGAGCTGTCTGGGCGGGAGGCAGGGACATTGGGGAGCGACCGTCACCGACCGCTCGCCCGCTTGCAAGCATGTCGCTCTTCGCATGCAGGCATTGAATGCACAGCGTCGGCACATCATGGAGGACCTGCCCAGGCCCACACGCACGGCAGCGGCCGTCTGCCCTCCTGACGGTGAGCGTGAGGCCAAGCACCGCTGTCGTCGACGCCACACACACAAGCATGCAGCAACCCACGGCACGGCAAGCACATGCACGCTGGCGCAGTGATTTCTGATTTACATGTTAGACTACTGACCCCTCAAGGGGCGTGAGTACAACCTTAACCTGAGCGCCGTCCCTCCATTCCATTGCACACATTCGCGGGCCCGTGGTGGCGATGAGGAGCAAACACCTACAGGAAGCCGCCTCCCAGCGGCCGTGCCTGCAAAAAATATAGACTACAATTCTCTGAGCCGCCCTGCCCACCCTGCTGACCCACCGCATCGCATACACGCACCACCTGCACCTGCTCGACGTTGTCGCACGGCACGCCTGGCACACGGCATATGCCACGTCGTGTGGTTGCTCTGCCCATTCCCTGGTGGACCGCAGGTGGCTGGCAGCGGCGCTCGGCAAGACCATTTCGCGATCAAGGCCTTGTGGCGTCTCACGACTGGGCACGCTACTGGAGCACCTGTGACGGCGCTGCCCTCTCGCTGTTTTGCGTCGCGGGGCTGCTGTGGCAGAGCGATGTTTCTGCAACCCCCTGCCACTACCAGTCGCAGAGATCCGTTCAGTCTTGCAAAGGATAACATCATCAGGGATAAGCGTAAGAGACGTCGCCCCTCTGCTGCAGAGGAGTCCCGCAACCCGTCCACGATACAACGCTGCCTGCTCCCCATCAGCAGGCCCCGAACAATCCACACCAACCCATAGAACTCACACTGGACACCCACAAAAAACTGGGTGCCGTCCGCTTGCTGCTCCAGTGCCGCCACGGCGATGATCGCAGCCTTCACGTCACAGCACTGGCACGTACGCCCTGCTGCTGACGCTGATGATGAGCCACCCTGCCCTCCGCTGCGCCCCCTGCTCCGCTGCGCTGCTCCAGAACGCCACGATGATCGCCATCGCCACCGCCCCATCAGCGTCGCCCCATGCACTGCACGTCGTGCTGCTGGTGATGAACCAACCTGCCCACAGGCTGCTGCTGGCTGACCCTCCAGCGCCACGACGATCGCACTGCCCCGCATCACGCCCGTCACCGCCCCATACGCCCCATCAGCGCAGGCACGCTCATGCGCTGCCCTCCCACACTGGAGCTGCTGCTGCTGCTGCCGCCTGCTGCTCCTCACAATGCCTGCACCTCGTCCTCACCCTGCACGGTGCGCACAGAGGCCGAAATCGCCGCGTCAGATTGGCCACTCGCGCTCGCTAGCGCACGGCCAGCGAGAGGCGCGTGTTGTAGGCCTGTTGTCGTGCTGCTGCTGCTGCTGCGTCGCGCACGGCCGTGGGGAGCCTTCGCACGCTGCCAGCCATACAAGGGGCCATCCCCGCAGGGCGCGGCGAACGAGTGAGCACCAAGGGAGAGCAATGCACTGGCGGCTGGCTCCTCTCGCTCTGCGCTGCCGTGGCTGGCGCAATCCTCTGACCTGGCGCCATCGTGCCCCCACAGTCGAGCTCACCAAGTGCGCCAGGAAGTTCACTGGGTCGGCGAACTTGACCACGTAGGGCAAGTTGGCGGAGAGCACCTTGCCCTTGTGCAGCGTGCAGTTCTTCTGCAGCGTGCCTTCCTTCCCCTCCAGGTTCACCTCGGCGTGCTTGGGGACGTGGAACACCTTGATGGGCTTGACCACGCGCACGCGCGCGCCCTCTACGAGCGCGCTGGGCACGCCGTTGGGCTCCGCAGCGCCGCTGCGCGCCACAGACCTTAACCGCTGAGATGGCCGGCAGGAAGAGGCGCCAGTGGACGCGGCGCCGGACACGCGGGAGGTCTGCGCGCACTGCATCTTGATATGGCTGGATGTGGTGGCTCTGTGTGGAGTTCCCGCACAAACCGGGGCTTGATGCGGGCTCAGCTCGCACGACTCACGACAGCTCGCTCGCGCTCCAGCAGCACGGCCACGTGCACGGCCTCACGAGCTCTCCCCCGCCGAGCGCAGCTTCGCAGCCCCGTGGCACACGCAGCAGCCAGTTCAAAGTTCTGAAAAGGAGGACAGCGCGATGATGCAGGGGCATCAGCAAGCGGTGCTCGCAGCGCAGCCGGGAGGAGGCCCGGGAGGCGTGGGCTCGGCCATGCCACCGCCCACGCAGAAAGCAGACGGGCCGGTGGGCGTCCCCAGCAAGAAGCCGCGGCGGCGCGTGCTCACCTCGCTCATGCTCGAAATCTTCCTCTTCTTCGGGGGCTGGTGGGACGTCTTCTACTACGTGCTCACCATCCTCATCTTTGCGTGGAAAGGTGCGCTAGCTGGCGCTGGTGCGCACGACGCGACAACGGTGCGGGAGGACGTGGGGCGGCAGCCACCAGCACAGGGCACCAGCACAGGTCACCAGCACCACCAGCACCCACGCAGCGCAGGGCACCAGCAGCCACCAGAGCAGCTCACCAGCAGCTACCAGCACAGGGCACCAGCACCACCAGCACAGGGCACCAGCACCACCAGCAGGCCCCAGCACAGGGCAATAGCAACCACCAGCACACGGCAACAGCAGTCACCAGCACAGGCCACAGCAGACACCAGCGCAGGGCAATAGCAACCACCAGCACACGGCAACAGCAGTCACCAGCACAGGCCACAGCAGACACCAGCACAGGGCAATAGCAACCACCAGCACACGGCAACAGCAGTCACCAGCACAGGGCACCAGCAGCCACCAGCGCAGGGCACCAGCACCCACGCAGCGCAGGGCACCAGTGCAGTGCCACGCATGCTGGTCACCGGTAGCACGTGGGTGTCCGCAGGCGTCAACCTGCCATACCCCGGCCGGAACTTTGCAATGGAGTGGAGCTTCGCCTGGCTCTGGATCCTCATTGAGATCCCACGCCTGCACCTAGGTGCGCCAGCAGTGGGGGCCGCAATGAGGTGGAGGGCAGCGCTGGCATGCAGGGTGCCTCATCAGAGCCCCCAAAGCGAGGCGTGTGCAGCGTCCTGGTAAGGGGTGCCACGCCTGCACCTAGGTGCGCCAGCAGTGGGGGCCACGCTGGGCCGCGTTGATGTGGTGGCCTAGGCGTGCAGGGTGCGCTGGCAGGGCCCCACGGGTCAGGCGCTCGCAGCACAACAGGCACAAGGCTGCCGGCATGGCAATACTGGCACAGAGTGGCAAGCCCAGACGCAGCAGGCTTGGCTCGTCCACTTCCAACATGACGCAGAGCAGAGCAGTGCTGGAGTGCCATGCATTGTGTGTGCGTGCGCAGCCAGCAAGGGCAACAAGACGGAGCACGCCGGGCCCTTGCTCTTCAGCTTCATCATCGTCCTGCCCGTCGTGGGCATGTACATCTACTTCATCAACTTCCAGACATACGTGTGAGTAGCATATGCATGCCTTCAGCCGGCGCGCCTGCTGGGGTTGTTCCCTGGCATAGTGGCGCATGAGTGCGCGGGCACTACATCCGCCGCCTCGTGCCGCCCTAGAACGATGGCAAAAGGTGGCAGCGGAGCGGGCAGGGTGCCCGGGGCCAGCGCCGTGTGCATGTGCAAGGCGAGGGCGAAGCAATGTTGTGTGGACATGTGTGCTGCAACCCTGCAGGCTCAAGATTGACGTCATTTTCAACGCCATTGCCCTCGCGTTCTTCGGCATACAGGTGAGGCGGGGTCAGGTGGCCGGTGCTGCACCTCACCACTGAGACGGCCAGATGGATGCGTAGGACACACCCGAGTGGCGCCTGGGACCCTGCACTCAAGCTCTGCGCCTGCCACCCCGCCTGCGCAGTTACTGCTGGGGCTCTTCGCCATGTTCCGCTTCATGTCAGCCACACGCTTCGCCTCCTGAGCCCTTCTGCGCCTCCCCTCTGCAAGGTGGCGGACATCAGGAGGCGGTACCGCGGGGATCTGCGTACCACACGCGCATGCAGCCCCAGACCCGCGAACAGCCAATCAGCAGCACACAGATACAGACACGCCAGGATCAGGTGCACACAGCAACCAGCATGGCGCCTCCTGTGCTGCAAGTGGACCTGCAGCGCGTCGCGACAGCCAGCGCCCACTTCGCGCGACCCGCGAGCTTCCTCCCCAGCTACGGCACGGCAGGCTTCCGCGCTGAGGCCTCGCTGCTGGACTCGACCGTCTTCCGCTGTGGGCTGCTGACGGCTGCGCGCTCCCTGGCGCTGCGGGGCAAGGCGTGCGGACTGATGATCACGGCCTCCCACAACCCGGAGCAGGACAATGGCGTCAAGATCGTGGAGCCAGACGGCGGCATGCTCGTGCCAGTGAGTGGCTTGGGCCGTGGGGGATCCTGCACGCGCCCCCCTGGCACCCGCACCCCGTGCACGCGGCGCCAGACGCCATCTCCACCTGGTGGCGGGCGCATCAATCACTCTCACGATCGTAGGCGTGGGAGTCCTTCGCCACGGAGCTGGCCTGCGCCTCGGACGACAGCCAGGTGGCGCAACTCGTGCTGCGCCTCCTCTCCGCCCAAGTCTCGCAAGACGACCCAGACCCACCCCCAACCCCGGCACCCGTCGTGCTGCTAGGCTGCGACACGCGCCCCAGCGCAGCCCGGCTGGTGGCGGCGGCCCGGGCCGGCGTGGAGGCCCTCACCCTCCTGCCTTCCACCACGCCCCTGGTGCTGGACCTCGGCACGGTCACCACGCCACAGCTGCACTTCCAGGTGGTGGCCTACAACAGCGCCCCTTCTCCCCCCCCGTCGCTTCCTGCCCTGGACGGGTACTTTGAGGAGCTGCTGGGCGGGTTTGCCATCCTGGCCCACATGGCGCCTGTGGCAGCAGCAGCAGCAGCAGGGCCCGCGGCGGTTGGGGAGGTGGTGAGGGAGCTCTACGTGGACTGTGCCAACGGAGTGGGCGCGGCGCAGGTGGAGGAGGCGTCACGTCGGTTGGATCGGTTGGCCGAGGGGGCGGCAGAAGCGGGAGGCAGTAGGCTGCGGCTTCGGCTTCACGCGCTGAACAAGGGGGGGCAGGGGGCGGGGGGTCTGAACCATGAGTGCGGGGCGGACTTTGTGCAGAAGGAACAGGTGGCGCCTGCGGGGTTTGAGCAGGTGCCCGCTGGTGCAAGGTGCGTGTGTGTGTGTGTACGCGTGGGGAGGGGGCCACACACAAGGGATCCACATCAGCACTGTGGTGCAGGCAAAGCAGTCTTACTCTCTGCACGCCAGCATGGCGCCAGCACGGCTCTCGCAGCATGGCTGTGAGAGAGTGCTTGGCCATGAGGATGCAACAGCGCACGAGTGTGGTGGTGGTTGCCTGCTGGTGGTGCGCAGGTGCTGCAGCGTG
>QAXK01005793.1:0-13146 GCA_004335735.1 Chlorella sp. KRBP
CAGTGACCTACGAGCCGTACACGACTACTCTGCCTACTCCAGCTTCTTCCCCGTGAACGCGTGAAAGGTCCACCTCTACGGAAGGCCTCTCACGCTTGCCTTCACTCTCCAAACGCTACTCCCTCTTTCTCGACGCGCAACAAGCGTGCTCAAGACCTTCGGCAACACCTGCCGCACCGGTCTTCTCTGCGATCTTCTCGTATACTGCACCCCCTCACGTTACACCGCTCATCAGAGCTTCTGCGTGAGTGTAGTACGTTCTAAACACCAAACAGCAACTAAACAGAACAGGCGCAGACATGCCTGACTTCCCAGAACCGGTGGACCATGGGCCTGATTTAGCACCTATGCATGCTGTTCCCAGCCCGCAGGCCATTAGCATCGTGCAGCAGTACGATGGAAAAACAGACCCCAATGCCTGGTTAAATCACGTCCAAGAGGTTGCCGACGTGTACGGGTGGAACCAAGCTGCATGCTTGAAGATAGCCAAAATCAAGCTGACAGATGCAGCACAGAGGTGGGCCCAGGCCCGCATGTTCAACAGTTGGCCAGAGTTTGAACACCTCTTAGACCAAAGGTTCGGAGAAACAAAAGAGACAGCTATCGTCAGGCTGGAACGCTGCTTCCAGCGCCCAGCTGAGTCCCCCAAAGCTTTTGCTGACAGGTTCCTTCAGGATGCCGACAGGGCAGGAAGGTCAGAAGATGGGGCCCTTGTGTACCAGTTCATTCAAAGGCTGCAAGCAGACCTCAGAGAAGAGGTGCTGCGGGCCAAGCCCCAGACCATAGACGCGGTGGTTGACACATGCAACTACTGGATCAGCGCCAGGGGCATGATCGATGGGACACACCTTGACTCAGCCACGCCCGAGAGGGCCCCCAACAAGCCTGCATACCAAGACAGGCAACAGGGCTACAACCCACCAGCCCCTAGGCGCCCCCCATTTGAGCGCCGCTACAACTCTAACGGCCCAGCACCTCGAGCCCCCTTTCGTGACCTGAACAACAGGCGCAACTATGCACCCCCTCCCCCCAAGCCTGCGCCTGCTGCTGCTACTGGGGCGTCTGCTGTGGAAGACCTCACCAAGCGCTTCCAGAAGCTTGAAATCAACCTGACGCAACAAATGCAGCAACAATTGCAGGAAAAGGACAAGGTCATTCGCACTCTGAAGTTTGCACTGGAAAAGAGGGGCAGGGATGAGGATGTGCAGATCAACTTCATGGGTACTGAGTTTGTGGAGGCTGAGGTGGAGGAAGAGGGTCACCTTGACTATGCGCTGTTGGGGGAGCTGTATGCCAAAAGGCTGGCTGACGAAGCACCCCTCAAGCGCATGCCTGCCAAGCGCGTGGCATTCACCCCACAGACACCAGCCTACCCTCCGTCTAGGCCTCACCCACCCTTGGCAAACCCCAGGGCAGCACCCAACCAAGGCCCCGTCCCCCAGCGCCCACAAGCTACCAAGGCATACAGGACCCCTGCTGCGCCTAGAACCACCCCTCGGGGTTCCCCTGCTGCTACTGCGCCACCACCTTTGCCTCCCAACAGGCACCTCAGGGTGGCAGCAGACCAAGCCAACATGAAGGCAAAGAAGCTAGCCGCTGACATCAGCCGCAGCATCAAACTTGACGGTATCTTGGAAGGAGCCGTCCCACCCCAGGCCATCCTCACCTGCCTTGCGGGCCATCTGGCAAAGGTGCCCAGCCTTGTAAGCTTGGGGCAGGAGATGGCGGCCAAGGTAGAGAATGTTGTGCACGACACCCTGCGCAACTTCAAGATGCCTGCCAGTGCTGTGCTGAGCATGGCTCCAGCTGCGGTGCCTGCAGCCAATACCTCCTGCCACGCCTTGAACAACATGCACCCCAGGACAGCCATGAAGACCTCCACCTGCAAGGTCGTAGGTGAAATCAACGGCAAACCCACCACCTGTGTGTTAGACACAGGAGCCAGCACCAGTGCTGTCACCATCGACTGCCTCAGGCGCATGGACATGGCTGATATCATCCAGCCACAGAAGTCCAGCTACCTGAATGCTGACGGCCGCCTGGCAGCCAGCAAGGGCAAGGTTCGTGACATGATCTGGGGCCTGGGGGACTTTCAGACCCTGGTTGACCCCACGGTCACCGCTGCCCTCAACTACGACATGTTGGTGGGCACAGATGTGCTGAAGCGTGCCAAGGCCATTATCGACTTTGGCCGAGACACTATCAAGGTACAAGTGGACCCAGAGACATATCAAGAGTTCCCCATGTCCGTCACTTCAGCCACCCCTGAGAATCGCTGCCTCATGCATGACGCTCAACAACCAGCACAGGAGAACTCACCTGTTGAGGCGGACTCCCAGCTGTGTTTTGAGCCAGCTGCTGCCTCACTGTCCTCTTTGAAGCAAGCTGGCCCCCAGCTGGCCAGTGCTGCCGCCACCTGCAGCACAGAAGGCACATGCAGCGCTCAGGACAGCTCTGACGGCCCCCTTCTCGAAGACACCAGCACAGGCTCACCTGTGCCTGCCACCAACTTGGGAGGCAATGGCGCCCATGAGGGCGTACCCTTCAGTACAGGCTCGTACAATCCTGACAGCACGACTGACTGGCAGATATTCGTCGAGCCCTATGCAGACTTGGGCCCTGCCGAAGCCAAGTGGCTGGCCGAATGCGACGCATTCATGACAGCCAGCCTGATGGCCACAAGTGCCAACCCCCCCAGCCCACTGGAGGCTGACACCCTGTATGCCTTGGATTCGGCCGACGAGGAAGCACAAACCTATACCACAGAAGGGGGTGACCAAGCTGCCGATGCCCCACAAGACCCGGCACACCTCCCTCTGGGCACCTTGCATCTGTACGACGCTGACCAGACCAACCCCAGAGCCTCAAACTTGCAAGACACCCCTACTCGAGCTGACGAGGGGTCACAGCCTGTGGCCCCAGCCCCGCAGCCACCCGTACAGCTCGATACAACGCTGCTAGATGAGGCTATGCAACTCCTCTGGCCCATACTGGTGGCACCTGGCTACCCTGAGCAAGCCCTCAGGGACACACCTTTGGGAGCCTTCATGCGCCAGCAGCTCCAAGCTACCTTCTTCTCCCAGCCAGTGAGGGATTTCCCCGCGGACTCTGTCACCCTGCTCTCTGCAATCAAGACAGCAGCACGGGAGTTTGGGTGTTACGATGAGTACCACACTTGGATTGCAAGGGGGTTGGCAGCCTGGGTAGATAATTTCACCTTGCCAGTTGTGCAGCGGCATTTCCATGCCTTAGTGGGAGCCGCAAACAGTGCACAGGAGTCAGCAGCTGCCAGAGCATATGAGGGCCAGTCTGATGCCCTCGATGAGCCCGGCACCCCCACTGCGACTACCAACTACCCAGAGTGCCTGCCAACATGGGTTAGCTATGATTATCTAATCACACCCGACCTTAGTGATGAGCCTGAAGAGGTAAACTTCATGGACATTCCAGATTTGGACAGCTCTGACGATGCTGAGAGTGACGACACCTCTGACATTGACAGCGACAGGCCACCTCCCCTCGTAGACGGCTCAGATGATGAAGACTCAGAGAGTGAAACCGCCTCTGACATCGACAGCGATGAGCCCCCACCCCGTGGGGACAGCTCCGACGATGAAGATGATGTGATTGAGTTCTACCACACCCTGCGGCCTAGTGCAAAGGGTGCCAAAAACCCTCCATCCCAGCTCAACAAGCTGAATGCCTTCCCAGGCACCCAGCCTGATGGGGACCCCAAAGCCTCTGGCGCCCCTTTGTACTTGGAACCTCGAGTCTTACCTGATGAGGAGGCATGCCCTTTTCCTGATGACGATGCCCTGGCTGACAACAGCCACATCTCCCTCCAAGGACTGGTGGATAAGGGCAACCTGTCCAAAGGGGAATACGACACGGTAGTAAGTCTACTGGAGCAAAACAAAGATGTCTTCTGCTTCAATCCCAACCAGCTGGGCACGTGCACAGTGGGCACAGGGCACACCATTGACACCGGTGATGCCGCCCCTATAAAACAGGCTTACTACCGCATGCCCTTTGCGAAGCAGCAGGAGCTGAATGCACATGTGCAGAAGTGGCTGGAGCTTGGCATCATTCGCCCAAGCTCTTCACCCTGGTCTTCCCCCATGCACTTGGTGCCGAAGAAAGGGGGGGAGACACGGGCTGTCATTGACTACAGAAAGCTCAACGCAGTCACCCGCAAGGATGCCTTTCCCCTGCCACGCATAGATGACATCCTCTACAATCTGGGTTCTGCCAACTATTTCAGTGTGGTTGACTTGTTCTCTGGTTACTTCCAGATCCCCATGGCAGGTTTGACCAGCCCAGACCCCCACGACAGCGTCGCCAAGACAGCCTTTTGCTGCTCATCAGGCTTGTTTGAGTTCAAGAAAATGTCTTTTGGCATGTGCAATGCACCTGCTGCGTTCATGCGTACCATCACCGAGGTACTCGAGCCATACATTGGCAAGTCTGTTTTTGTGTTTATGGACGATGTGATTGTGTTCAGCCCCGACCTGGACACTCATTGCCGCCAGCTGCAGTTGGTCTTCCAGGCTCTGAGGAAGGCTGACCTTCGCCTCTCCAGCACCAAATGCAGGTTTGCTACTTCGCACTGCACGTTTCTGGGCTTCAGCGTGTCTGCAGCAGGGCTGAGTTGTGACCCACGCCTGATCGAGGCCATCTCCCTGCGGGAAGAGCCCTGCAAGGCAAAGAACCCCAAGAAGGCAACCATGAGCTTTTTAGGATTGTGTGGCTTTTACCGGCGCTTTGTCAAGGACTATGCGACCATTGCTGAGCCCCTGACACGCCTCACTGGCAAGAATCAAAAGTTTGTGTGGGGGCCCGAGCAGCAAGACGCCTTTGACACCCTCAAGGACAAGCTCCTGGTCTACCCCTTGCTGCGGCGGCCTGACTACAGCAGACCGTTCTATGTGCACACTGATGCCTCACAGAAGGCTGTTGGTGCTGTCCTCACCCAGCGTGATGATGACGGCAGGGAATATGCTGTGGCATACCACAGCTCAAAGCTGACCCCCACCCAGCGCAACTGGGCTGTGACTCATCTGGAATGTTATGCCGTTGTCAGCGCTGTGTGCGACGCCTTTAAGGATTTCCTGCTGGGGAACACATTCACAGTGGTCAGTGATCACACCTCACTGCGGTGGCTCATGACATGCACAGCTCTGCAAGGCAAACTGGCCCGCTGGAGCCTTCGCCTACAAGAGTTCCTGCCATTTACCATCGACTACCGCAAGGGCACCCAGCACCTTGCCCCAGACGCCCTGTCTCGTGACCCCCGTCATGATGACAGCTGCACCCTGGCTGACCAACCGACACGCCCAGAGGAGGCTCTCGTATATGACAGCATCCTCACCTCTATGGAGCTGTCCACGCCCACTCCTGACCAAGAACCAGCTGCTGCCCTGCCAATCCCTGACCTGCCTGGGACCCCTTCGCTCCACTCTGTGAGCAGTCTGGACACAGACACAGGGGCCAGCAGCGAGGGAAACACACCTATCCGTATTTGCATAGAAGGCAACATAGGATGTGGTAAGTCTACGGTGCTGACAAAGCTACAAGAGCTGCAGAACCAGTCCTTTTGGGATGAGTGGCACATGCTACCCGAGCCAGTGGATGATTGGAACCCCCTTTTGGGTCCGTTCTACAGTGCCCCGACAGGCACCTGCTACAAACACACAGCTGCCACAGCGCTGCAGATCGCAGTGCTCAACGCCTATGCCATGCGGATGCCCGACCCTGTGGTGGCCCCACAGGCCATTATGGAAAGGTCCCCATGGAGCAGTTTGGCAGTGTTCCTGCCAGCACAGCACCTGCCCCCTTCCATGGAAGATGTGGTGTGTCAAGCAGCACACCACATGCATGCCAGTCTGGACAACGCCCTTCCTACTGCCATGATTTACCTGGACGTAACCCCAGAAGAGTGTTTGGCGAGGGTTGAACAGCGCCAGCGCCCCGGTGAAGCCGGTGTCACACTTGAGTACCTTCGCACCCTACAGCAGCAGTACGACCAAGCTGTGTCACGCTTCCCTGGGCCCAAGGTGGTGATACACGCCAATGGCAACAGAACGGCTGTGTTGGAAGCAGTCAAGGATGCTATTCGCCTGCTGCACGCTCAACACACAAGGCACACACCACCCCGGAGTGGGCGCATGATGCCCCATCCCATGGCCACCACTCCATTTTCAGTCCATGAAAGCGCAATCCTGCAACGGTTGTGCCCTGGTCGCTTGTTGACCACCCTGGACCCCTTTTATCTACGCCTTTTTCCCGACCAGCTGCTTGCTCTTCATGAAGTGGATGGATACCTTGAGGGGCCAGAAACTCACCCTCAGGGCACCCCTACGGGGTCTTCCACAGACAACCAGCCCCCCTCGCCCCTCACGGACCGAGGTGAAGTGCACCTGTCTCTCTATGAGTACCTGCCCTCGGATGCGAACCTACTGTATGACCAGGCAACGGAGGTGCCTGTACTGTACCAGTCCGGTCCAGGCAGCTTCCAGTACTCACCCTTGTTTCAGGCTGAATATCTGCACGTCTACGGGACCCCTGTGGATCACAGCCACAGGGTTGACAACTCCAAAGCACTGCAGCTGTATGCAGCCCTGGGGCCATGGGCTGCAACTGCATCAGGTGCCCACATCGCTGTGGCGGTAGCCCCACGCAAGGCACTGCCAGCCCTGCGGGTTGTGAAGATTCATGACAACGGGGCAGAGTCAGTGTATGTGGATCCCTTGGTATATGCTGGGGTGCGGTTGGCAGAAAAGCAGGACACCTGCCACTCCCCACAAGTAGTCCCTGATTCTGATGATGTCTTCCCGTGGAGGCTAGGCTTCCAAAACGAAGCCTATACCTTGGACGGCTGGATTCGACAAGTCAGGCTGCGCCCAGTTATCCCCTGTGGCGTCACCCTCTGCAATCCCACCATCAGCACCCTAGCCCATGGGGCTGTGGCCCCCTTGCCACAAGAGCAACAAGCTGACGGTGAGGGCCGGCAGGCCAGGCTGGCCAGCTGCCTCCCCCATGCAGCCGGCCAAGACAGCGCCCCCACACCTCCGTGTGGCCAACTCAACATGCTGGACAAACCACCGAGGCGCAAGAGTGCTAAGGCTGCCTTAAAGCGTATGAGTGGGTGGACCCGAACCCAGAGGCAAGAGATCACTGATCCCGCCTCAGTGCCAGATGACTTGCCCTGTGTAATCTGCACCAGCCCCTTCGACGAAGACCTCATGATGCTGTGTGACCACTGTGATCGGGGGTACCATACCTATTGTGTTGGTCTGCAAACAGTCCCTGAGGGGTTATGGATTTGCCCAGAGTGCACCCTGTCGCAACTCAGGCCCGCTCCAGTCATCAGCAGCCCATCCCTGCCGTCCCTGGAACATTCTCCAAGCGAGTACATCCCCAAAAGCACAACTCAGGACGTCTCTGACTCACCAGGCACCTTTCAGGCAGCCCAGCTGCCCTCAGATCTCCAGCCTGAAGAGCCCACAGGTGCAGCTGCTCCCGCAGCTGCCGCCGGCCATGCTGCTGTGTCAGTGGTTGCTGCAGACCCTGACGACTATGCCGAGGATGACGCACTGGAGGATCCAGAGGATCATGAGGCGCCTGATGGCCCCATTCTGGAAGTCTGGGAAGATGCGTCCGTGCTGCACTACCTGCAGCACAACGCGTACAACGCAGAATTGTTGCCAGATTATGATCCTGGCAACGAGCTGAAGAGGGTTGACAAGCGCGCTGGCAACTACTTGTGGAGCTCTGCTGACAATAAGCTCTTCAAAAGCCCTTCAGGCAAGCACACCTCATACAGGGAAGTGCCACCACCCTCTGCCCGCCCCGGCATTATTGCTCAAATGCACACAGACTTGGGCCATGTCGGTGCCACCAAGCTCTGCAGCGTTCTGCTGGCCCGCTTCTACTGGAGGGGCATGCACCATCAAGTGGCTACACAGCTGAAGGGGTGTGACAACTGCCTCCGGCACAAGACCCTCTTCAAGCTGAAGCCAGAACTCAAGCCCTTGCCCCCCAGCCGCCTGTGGGAGCGTGTCAGCATTGATACCATGGGCCCGTACCCTGCCACCAAGGCTGGAGCGAGATACATCTACGTTGCGGTGGATGCTATGTCAAAATATGTGGAGGCCTGGCCTACCCCGAAGCTGGATTCAGCTACTATGGCCCAGTTTTTCAAGCTGTTCATCATGGCCAACCATGGCCTACCACGCATTGTGGTAACCGACCAGGGTAAAGAGTTTCAGCTTCTTTTCTCTGACCTCATGACAGAGCTTGGGGTGCAACATGTACGCTCAGCTGCTTACCACCCCCAAGGCAACGGCCAAGCTGAGGCTGCGGTTAAGACTATTCTGCACGGGCTACAGAAGGCTGTGGGAGCACACCCCCACTCATGGGATGAGCACCTACCCCATGTCCTGCTTGGCTTGAGGAGTGCTACACACAGCACAACTGGCTACTCCCCTTTTTTCATCAACACCGGCCGACACCCAGTCTTACCTGCGGAACGTCGCCAGGTATGCCCTGCGGCAGACACCGGAGGTGCGTCAATGGCTGCGGCTGCATCAGCGGCTGCCCCAGCACCCACCCTTGCAGCCAGGCCTGTAGCTGCGGATGGGGACGTTCCTGTCTGCCATACAGCCGTTGCTGTTCCCGCTGCGGGTGGGCCAGTCAACACCACTGTATCCAGGCCAAGAGGCAAGAAGCGTACAGCGCCCCCTGCGCTTGCTACTGGTGAAGCAGTTGGCGCCCCCAGAGCTCTTGCTGCAGCATTTCCTGCGGCATCAGACAGTACAGACCTTCAGCGGCAACCTACTGCTCTGCACCTCGGTGGGCAGGACAGTTTGGACCTCTTGCTGGATGAGGGCACTCGGTTGCTGCTGCATACACGCCAGGCAACCAGGGATGCCACTCACGCCCACCTGAAGGACAACGTCATCCGTTCACAAGAGAAGCAGAAGGTGGACTATGCAAAACGACATCATGGCCCTGCTCCTCAAGATGTCATGCCACCTGGCTCGTTTGTTCTGATGTGGGTGCCTCCCCAGAACAAGCTGTCTAAGGTTGCATCTTGTGAAGGCCCTTACCGCTTGGTGGAGTACATCTCAGGCTCCCAGGCCCTCATCGAGGACTCCAATGGGCAAAGGTGGCCGGTTGCAGTCTCCAGGCTGGCACCGTACCGCCCTTGACTGCCGAAATGGCTTGGCTCTGACCTCAGCAGTAGCAACAGCAACTGCTGCACGGTGGTTTCTGCTGCCAATTTGCTTGGATGAGCGCTTTGTGCGCGGCTTGATGCTCGTTTGTCGGAGTAGTATGTGATTTTAATGCTGGAATCGTAGTACACAACCCTGCTTGAGCCTTGCGAAGGCCAAGTGCCCCACCAAAAACCTTCCTGCGCGGTTTTTGCTTGTTGGCTGTGTCCGACCCCATCGTGGCTTCAATTGCACGAATTCTGTTGGTGGTATTCCATTGTTGATTCCGTTGTTCCTATTCTGGTATCGGAATGATTCCCGGGCAGGCCTCCTATGGGATACAGGCCATGCACAGCTCTATTCAACTACTTCGCGCTATCAAGCTTCGAATCCAGCTCTTGTTGCACATCAGAATTATTCCCTGTCCCATACCGCACACGGTTACGGCGTTTTCTCCAAGTAAGTGGTGATCCACTCTGCCTATGGCCCGTTCTGAGGCTGCAGAGCAAGTGACCTTGCCGTTCCAGCGTGTATTTGTGATCAGAGAGTCATTTTGCCTGTTTTGCCGGCAATCGTCTGTCTGGAGGGGCTTGATACGCCCTTGCTGTGTTGTGTCATCATGTGCCAGCCAGACTGTGAATCTTCCAGCAGCAGCGTTCCTTGTTGAGAGCTGGAGGCAGCCATGGCACTGGTCCGTTACTTTTTGTCGTCCTGGGCTGACACATATGTCTTTCTCTGCGGTTTTGTGGTACTGGTCCTTTCTGCTGCGCTGTTTGCTCCCCCCTCAGTGCATCTTTCCAGCTACCATGGGGGTGGCAAGGTGTCCTTTATGCCTCCTTTCAAGCAGGCCCGCACGTGTTCTGCTATGGACACGGACCCTTCCGGGTCTTATGCCACCTCCCTGGAGTCAGCATCACGTTCTATGTCCCGCTCCGCGGGCTCTTGGCGCTCCCGCAGCAAGGGGGCCACTCCTCCTGGTAGCAAGCTCCGCGGCTCACCACGCATTGGCATCACTACCACAGCCTTTGCTGGCAGCAGCCAGGCCCAGGCCACCACCACAGGCCTGGACTCCACCTTTGCCCTGTACGAGGCGGCTGGTGCCCCCGTCAGCGGCCATGTCGTCACGACAGGTCTTCACAACAGCTCTATCATGCCGGCCCATGTCCCAGTAGGGCTGACCTTCCCTGCCTACATGGACCCAGCAGGACTGGCCTTTGCAGCCTCGGGCGCCTCCATCAGCGCTACTCCTACCACGCTGGAGCTGGGGGTCCCTACTATCCCTATCAGCATGCCCACTGCACCTGTGCTCCCCGGTTCCTTCAGGTACGGATACAGGCCTGTCCGTGGGGGCTATGAGGAGCCCAGCAACATCCTGCCCGGCCCTGGCGTGCCTGGCGGTCCCCACCCTGGCCTGGCCCCCGGACGCGACTCCCGCCCGTTCTCTGATTCTTTCAGGCGCGCAGCGGTGACCTCTGGCCTCACCCTGGCTGGTCGCCTGCAGGAGGGCGACCCCCTGGCCACTGACCCCTTCGGCCGGGACTTCAGGATTGGAACTGTCACCAACCTGATTGTGGTGTTGCACCCAGACTCTACGACACACGCCATTTGTGACCTGGTCCGCAATGGCGGCCACGTCGACTTCGCCACACTCGACGCACAGAGGCGCCCCACCGGCATCGGTAGCTATGACTCCTGGGCTGTCTAAGTGGTCTACCCTGCCGGCTACCTTCCCTGGCAGGCCTTTTGGCGCTGCTGTTTGGGTGTCCTGTTTTCGGTTGGTTGATGGTGAGCATGGTCGCAGCTGTGTGCGCTTAGCTGGGAGTTGGTTGTGCCTGTGCAGCAGCAGCAGCAACTGGCCGCCCTGTTGCCCCGCTGCTGCGCTGTGGGTCCTATTTGTGCCTTGGCTATGCGTCTGGATGGGTCTTCTTTGCGGCTACATCCTGCTTTATTACAGCCTCCTGTTGTCCGCGGTTTGGTGCTTGGTATTCTTGATGTGCGGTTACTGTTGGTGTGCTGCGCGCACCCTGGTGATGTTTGCAGGCTCACATCATCTTGCATGTGGTTGGCTTTCCTGTTATGCAGTTGTCGTTCCCGCTGCTGTGATGCATGCACACTTGTTACCTGCAGTCTGCAGTCGTATTACCGGCAGGCTTTGTGGGGTTCTGTGCCTCACGCAGCAGTACTCTTTGGCGTGCACCTCTCTCCTGGTCGCTGCTGCTGTTGTCTGTTCTGATGTTGTCTGCTCTGACCCGCGAACCTGGGTCAAGGATCCTGTGTTGCCTGGCCCACGCACCGCGGCCGCTGTGCACTGGGACAGCGCACTCTTGTGAGGGGACAGGGGCTGCGGGGCTGCACACAGTTGCGCCCTGGCTGCACACATCTGCGGCTGCAGCGGCTGCATGCCACCCCTGAGCGGACTACTGCATAACGTGGCCCGCCTTCCGGAGGCCTGCATGTCTCTTTTTGCTTGTTTGGTGCCCTGCTACCCTGACTGCACGCACATCTGCTGTTGCAGCGGCTGCACGCCGCTCCTGAAGGGGTACTACTACATAACCCGACGACCTGCATGCCCTCTTCCCCGGTCGCTTGGTGCCTGTGCTGCACGCCCAGCAGTGGCTGGCATGTGACCAGACTGGTTGTGGTACACTCTCATTCTACCTGCGTTAATCAAGTCTCTACTGCACCTCTTATCATCTGAGGCTGCATACTACACACCGTGTGGCATCAGTTGTTTGTGTTCAGTGCCCAGGCATATGTCAAATCTGGTTGTTCATTCGGTTGAGTACGTTGAACAGTGCTCATTGAGCCCACGGGGCTGCTGTACTACCAAGCAGCGGTGCTTTCTGTTCTGTTTGAGCAGGGTCCAAGGTGGTGAACCCCACTACTGCTTTGATGCCCCTTGTTCTGGTCGAGTATCTTTCTTGGTTGTGTTCGAAGTATCTTGAACAGCTGCTTTTGCGGGCTGCTGTACAACCAAGCAGCAGTCAGTTTTGTTTGTTTGAGTTCGGCTCATGGCTGTGACTCCCTCTATTGCCATGATGCCTCTGTTGTTATGCGGCAACCTCTCATGTTGTTTGTGGCATACACTCAACACGCGCCATAGGCGTATCAGCGGCTTTTTGAATAGGACCTATTGTCGAATAAGTTTGACTACTGTGCCAGTCTGTACGCAGCGGTTTGGCTCTTGGTGCAATTACCACTGCAGCTTATGTTGCCAGTCTTGCAGCAGTACAGTCCCAAAAATTGGTGCTCGTACTGCCGCACCAATGCAGGCTGTATCTGGTATCTTGTTGTTGCTGTTGTTTGATCACAACACATGTTGACTACTCCTGCCATGCTCCTCTGTATATACCCACTGGGCATACCTCCCCAAATCTGCTGCCCCGCCACCGCAGCTGTTGTTGTGTTGCCTCACCCTTGCGCACCGCCCAGAGTACCTCTGTGGCCCGCGCACATCCTGATTGGTTAAGCTCGGGTTGCGTTATTACCCAATAGATGGCAGCGGCCTAACGGCAGCCCAACATATCCCACTGTGCCCTGCTAGTAGTGATGGCAACACCAGCGTGTACACTTTGTTGCATCCTATCAGCAGTTACACTACCCAGTTGTTGGCAGCGGCTCAACCTACCCTGCTGTGCCCTGCCTGTGGCGTTGGTAGCAGCAGCAGGCACACCCTACTATGTCCTGCCTGTGTGCACCAAGGTTGTTTGTGGAAGTATAAGAGTCCCGCTACTGGCTGTGGTTAGGGGTTTTTGCTTGTGGCCGCAAGTGCTGTGCAGTTTTGCACACAACACCTGCGTTCCGGTACACTTTGCTTGGATCATGCCTCCTTATCACTCGCCATTTTCACCATCATTATGATGTGTGGCGGCTCACCTGTTCCCTGCACCTGTTACCTGTGTCTGGTTGCTTTTGGGGAGCCCGGGACGGTCTC
>QAXK01005795.1:0-11028 GCA_004335735.1 Chlorella sp. KRBP
GCAGGTGCAGCAGGAGCAGCGCCGCGAGCCACCACACCACGTCCCACGAGGAGCAGGCGAGGTTGCGACGTCGCCGAGTTCTCGCTGGGGGCACCATCGCAGTCGCCGGCGTCACTGGCGAGGTGCAGGTGTAGTTCTCATCGCCTTCTGCTCTCTGCTCCGCGAGTTGAGGCGCGGGAGGCGGGCGCGTCCAAAGTTCAGGGGCTTGCAAAACCACGCCGGAGAAGAGAAGAAAGAGCACACCAGAGCAGCAGGCAGCACACAAGTAGGCACACTGCACTGGCCTGTGCACTGGCTCTCAACCATGGTGCACCAGGCACGGCACGGCAACGCTCAACCGCCACAGCCGTGCACAACACGACCAGCGCCCCTCCTGCACAAGTCCACAAGCAGTTCTCTAGAGCAGCCAGCATGGGTGCACAGAGCGCCAGCCATCGTATCATCAACAGGCAGGCAGCCGGCCTGCCTGGCAAACAGGCAGTCGCAACCACCAAAGCCAGAGCTCTGAGCTAATACTAGAGTACACCAAACACCCCAGCAAGCTGCCCTGCATGCATTCCTTCACTCGGCTGGCCAGCAACCCACAGCATCATCCCTCATTCGACGAGAACCTCAAGCGCCGGCCCTGCACATCAGGGCCGCTGACTAAAGCCACGTCAGCAGGTGGCCCCGGCGTCAGTGCTCCTGCTGCGCCTGCTGCTTCTGCTGCGTGGTCTTGACCACGTCTGGAGCGGGCGTTGTCCTGCGCATCGGCAGCAATCGTGGCCATGCACATCCGTGATGGCGCACCCGCCCATGGGCCTGCCTGGCACATTGAAGAGAGCACACGAGCTCCACTGCACCACTGCACCAGCGCCTGCCCCATCCCCACGCCCGCGCACCGTGGCAGGTGGCAGCGCTCGTCGTAGAGCAAGCTGTCTGCCACGTGCTCCTGCTCCTCGTCGTTCTTGCGTGATGCGTACTCGCTCCACCACCTGCAGGCACGCCAGCGCCGGTGCCACGAGGACTGCGCTTGCTGCGTCGGGCAGGCGGTGGTGCGGGTGCTCTGCCTTCTGCAGCTGGCCCACCCAGCCCCTCCAGTGCCTGGCAGGCTGCGTAGCATGTTGCTGCATGCTGCTCCGCTGTTGCTTGAGCGCTTGACAAGGCGCTTGCGGCCGATCCTTCGTCTCGACCCGGCGTCGAGACCAGTCCTCCCCTGCGCGCCGCACCTGCCCAGCGACTCGTCATACTTGGCCGCCTTCTCCTCGTGCGGCACCTCGCCGCGGATGATGCGCAGCATTTCGTCGCTCAGGCCAGAGGCCGAGGTCGCCCCCTGCTGCGGCTGGGCTGCAGCTGCAGGTCCCTGGACGCCTTCCATGTTTGCAGCAGCGTACCGGTGGCTACGTGTGTGGCTGGTGTGGGTGATTGTGGGGGACGGTCATCGCAATCGCACGCATGGCGCCCAATCGCACGCATGGCGCGAAAGAGCACAGAGCACAAGAGCCTGCTCTAGTGCAGTGTGCAACTGCAGCTGCTGATGAGAAGATCTGCGGCGACGGTCGGTCGGCGTGCGAGCACCCGCATCGCGCGGTCCCGCTGCCCACCTGTGGCGCTCCTGCTGCCTGCACACATTGTGACGTTCGTGCCCCCCTCTCCCCCTCTCCCCTGCTGCTAGTGCTAGGGCCCCCCACTCTTTTCGATGTGAGGTCATTATGAGGTACATGTACCGCTCGGACGGCACAGAACACACCTCGCGCGGATCGGACGAAGGCTCTCGGTGGTACTCTGGCACTACGCAGCAGCGGCTCCCACTCCCAACGTCGTGGGCGCCTGCAGCGCGGCCTGCCACATCACCGCACGCCAGTCCCGCCCATTCGCATTCGCCTCCTCAAGGCTGCGCCAGCCCTCCAGCACTCAGCGCGCCGTGCAGCCGGACCTCGAGCATCCTCCGTCGCTCGTGACCGGACGCACTGATGCAGCCAGACGGGACCGACATGACTGCGCCGACATCCACGACCACTGCGAGATGTCACCAGCATCGGCCATCAGAGCCCCGGCACAAGCCCGCAGCCGCGCGACAGCAGCGCGCACGCAGCAGAGCGTGCCGATTCGCTCTCCTCGCGCTGGTGGTGGCCACATTACTCGTGCCCACCAGCTCCGCGCCATCACCAAGTCCGTGGCGCCCCAGGAAGCTCTCACCTCCATCGCCACAAGAACATGCTGTCGTCGAGTCTGCCGCAGCAGCCAACTCTTTGGCGGCGGAGGCGAGTGACGCGACGCTGCAGCCACCCGCGCCCGTGGCACCCCACAACACCACACGGCAGCAGCAGCAGCAGCAGCACGCCAACCACACCACCCAGGCGCACCCGCCACCGCCCCGCAACACCACGCAGCGCGCCAACCACACCACCAACCCGCACCCGCCACCTCTGACCCGCTGGGTTCGCCGTCCCGCCCCCAACCCGCCCCCCGTCAAGCACAGCCTCAGCAACAACAACACCGCAGCACCGCACCCACCACCTCCCTCCCTCCATCGCAACACAGACTCGCTTACAATCGCCGACATCATCGCCATGCAGCAGCGCCATCCTTCGCCCCCTCACCCGCCCCCCGCGCACCCGTCGCCGAGCCCGCCCTACCCGCCCAAGCCGCCCCACCCACCACCGCCTGAGGAGCCCGTGATGGACGTGTGGATCCAAGCCGGTGCGTGGGTGAACTGTTTGAGTCGGTGGTCTCTCCACGCCGCCCTTGGCGCCTTTGGGGACAGATCAGGGCAGAACAGCGACGAGCATGTGATGGACGTGTGGATGCCAGCCCGTGCGTGCCACTGCTTGTGCGCTGGCCCATGGCCTGAAGCGCATGCCCCGAACGGTGGAAAGGATGAACGAAGCAGGAAGGCTGGCTCTTGTTTCAAGGTGGCACACTCTAGCTAAGCTCGGCGCAGAGTAAGCTCACGCACCTGCTGTTATTACTGGTGTGCATGCGTCGCTGCAGGAGGGTCCAACACCTGGGGAGACAATGGCCCTGCCGACGGCGACTGGGGCTCTGACTCCCCCTGCGGCGACCCCCTGCCGGGCAAGATCAAGATGTGGTCCTGGCCAAACCAGGTGCGTGGTGCAGAGCGTGGCAGCGGTGGTGGTGCACAGCGTGGCAGCGGTGGTGTTTGCTTCCTACCCCCTCACAGCGAGCCATGGATGTCTGCGGAGTTGGATTGTGTGACAGCGTGTGTGACAGCGTGGCACCGTAGTGGGAGCCCCCCCTTATGGGCGCATTCATGTGATGGCATAGGGCGTGCATAGGGCAGGTGGGTGGAACGCGCAGGTGGAGCTGCAGTCACGCCCACCAACCTTGCTGGCGCGCACCTGCCGCTGCCCACTGCAGACGTGGACCGACGCCGAGAGCAACGTGCACAACGTGGGCCGCTTTGGCATCGCGCCCAGCTCCTCCCTCGGCCCTGACATGTGCGTTTGCAGCGTGTCACGCTCGCACCCAGCCCAGCCGTGGCCTTGTCTCCAGTCTGTTGCACAAACATGCGGCGCCGTGTGTGTGTAGCTTGCAAACGGGGCTTCAGGCCGGATCTTGCCAGCACGAGCTGTACTTAGCTGTACTTAGCTGTGCTGACGCATCACACAAAGCAGTGTGTTGTCCCTTTTTGTGGCCGTAGCCCGTTTGCCCGTGCCCTGCTGGACCTTGGGCTGTCAAAGAGAGTGGGCTTTGTGCCCTGCGCCATGGGCGGCACGTCGATGTTTGCGCACTGGCAGCCCGCCAACAACGACGAATACCCGGTGAGGAGCTGTATGTGGCTCAGCAGTTGCTTGCAGCTCTGTCAGGCTGCTGCACCAGCACCAGCATCACATCGCTGGTGCCCCCTGCAATGCACAGTCACTGAGTGCTTGCCTAGGGCCACACCCAGCGCCGGGAGACTGGCGTGCGCTGCATGTGGTGCTGTGTTGCCTGCGGCGCAGAAAATGGTCAACCAGACGCGGCGCGCCATGCAGGCCATTGGCAAGAAGGGACGCCTGGCGGGACTCGTCATGATGCTGGTGAGCGTGCCTTGGAGACCACGCATGCAGCTGCTGTCTGGGTGCTTTCTGCTCTGCTCAGAGGCTCTTGGTGGTGGGTCCCCGCAAAATTGGCTGTATCCCTGGCTGCGGTCTTGCGCCTCCTCTCACTCAACCACCTGCTTGCTGCGCCGCCTCTGCCCTACCCTCAACCCTATCCCTAAACCCTAACACTACCGCTCCATGCAGGGCGAGGGCGACGCCATGCTCATCTACAACTCCGTCAGCGAGTACAACCCGGACGGACGCGTGTGGTCAGAGGTCTTTGGGCTGCTCATGAGCACCATGCTCACGTACTTGAGACAGGAGCTGGCAGACCTAAACCCTAACCTGCCGGTCATCATCGCGTTACAGGTGCGTGGTCTCGTAACCCTAGCCCTTACCCTAAACCGCACGACCCTATGGACATGCGCAAGCGTCACTGATCGTTAGTGCAGTGCTGGGCCACAAGAGGCGGGAGCGGCGTCTCAGCCCTTGGTCACCGCAAGCTGCTGCTGACTGCTCTACTACACTACTCGTGTGCAGGCGGTCAAGGGCAGGGATCGCGTGTTCCCTTGGATCTCGTCCATCCGCGACCAGATCTCAAACATGAGCCTGCCCTCTGGCAACCTCATGAAGGCGGACATGGAGGTGAGCATGGGGGCACACACAGTAGTGTAGCTTGCAAACGGGGCTTCAGGCTGAAGCAACCAAGGCAGCACGAATCAGCAGCGAGGCAAGATTAGGCACAGACCAGGTCAGCAGACGCAGTATTGGCTCTGGGCGCCGTTGGACCTGTGGGGTGCTCTTGAACGTGCGACAAGGGTGCCCAAGCCAACCTCCCAGGCTGTGGGGGGGAGAGCCTCCCTATCATAGGGTTAGGGTTAACCGATCTGAGCATGTTGATCCTGGCCCTGGGGACCACTACTATGGCTCAGGCTCTCAGGCTCAGGAGCCAACCTCATGGCTCAGACTCTCAAGCTCAGGAGCCAACCTCATGGCTTCAGGTTCTCAGGCTCAGGAGCCAACTTCATGGCTCAGACCTGACACGTCCCCCGCCTTGGACACCATGCCCTCATGCAGGGTTGTCGCATCTACAAGGTCGACCTCTCGGGCCTCAACGGATGGCTCGGCATCGCCCCCTCCGTCGGGTGGCAGGTGGGTGAGAGTGACGCCTTGCCAGCGTGCAGGTGTGAAGGCATGCCCACGCAGGGAACAGAGAACCTTGCGCACGTCAGGTGGAAGGCGGTGTCACATTGAGCACGACGGCATTGGACATCATATTGGGCACATCTCACATTGCGCATGACGGCATTGGGGCAGTGCTTACTGGAATGCCAACGTCTGCGAACGAATGCGCGCCACCGCAGGGCATCCACCTCAGCCGCACGGGCCAGTGCTGCATGGGCCAGCGCATGGCCGTGGCCTACGCCCAGGGCCTGCCCATGCTCACCCATCAGCCCTCCCACCCGCACCACGCCCTCAACAAGACACTCGTCGCCAGCTTTGACAGCTGGCCTGCTGAGCCCCAGGAGCCATCCTCACCAGACCCCCCGCCCTCCCCGCCCGCCCCGCCGCCCTCTCCCCCTCAGCCCTCACCACCCTCCCCATGAGCTGAGCCCTCGCTGCCATGCCCATGAGCCCTATTCGTTCCCCAGCGGGCCTGCCTGGGGCCATGGCAAGCTGTGGGGCGCAGGCCAGCTTTGGGATGTTCCATCAGCAGCTGTAAGATGTTCCATCGCGAGCAGCCTTTGCCAAACTGTGGCAGGCTCATGCGGTAGCCCTAGCAACTGACATCTGGCGAACTGCTATATTCTGGGGGGCAAACTAGCTGAGGGCGGGCACTCGGGAGGGTGTGGGCCTGGGTGTAGGGGCTGGGATTCGGTTGCAGGGTTAAACTGGCCGACGCAGGGCGGAATTTGTCAGGGCGAGTGTTGGGGCGGCCACGTTCGCCACCTTCCTGTATGATGATGCAGGGCGCGCTTGAGAAATTGCAGTGATGAGAAGCAGCCCAGTGCTGTGAGGCGCGCGCGGTTCCCTGCTTGCCACGCGTGCGGGCTGCCCCTTGTGCCACTGCGTGCGGGCTGCCCCTTGTGAGACTTGTGGACCTCGCTGTCCGTCATGTTGTATTCGACGCAGGATGTTGCTTCTGACTTTGCGCTTTGCTCCTTCAAGTGGACACCCGTCAGTTGCACCAAGTCCACACTGCGCAGTGAGGCACCATAGGCAGACTCAAAGCTTTCACATCTGCATTTCTCCAGGCCAGCATGGCGGCGCCCTTGCAGAGCCATGGCATCATAAAGGCCAACTCGTGCATGTGCAGGCTCAAGGTTCTTGGGAAAGCCTTCCTCACAAGCAAGTCGCAATCACGCAGAAGCGCTGCCCGCAGCTTCACAGCTGAGGCCCAGACACAGCTTGCTGCCACCCGTGCAAATGGGATCACAGAAAATGGGCAAGCGCCAAGCCCAAGACTGAGGAATGGCTCAGGAGGCGTTCAGGTCAGCAACACGAATGCAAACCACCGCAGTAAGACAGCCTGTCACCCACCACACACACGTGTCGAACTAGCTCGTAGCCCGTGCTTCAAGCACGGGCGCTGTGTTTCTGGTGGCTGCTTCCCTCAGAGCTCTGAAATCAAGTCGTCAAAGTGGCTCTCAGCGTGGCTTGCGAATGAGGCAGTACCATTCGCCACAGTAACCCTAGGGCATTAACCCTACACGCGGCCCTCTTACTTACCAGTGCCACATCAACGTCGAGGTGCGCTCCACTGTCAAGGTGGTCAAGTACATCTAGACGCTGCAGCAGACGCTGCTCCTCCACCTCGGCCCACTGGGCCAACACAAACTCTTGCAGCAAGCGTTCAGCCCGGAACGGATGGTCGCTGCATCGCTGACGGGGCATGAGCATGCACCGTGCCCACTCACAAGCCGTCGTCTTGTTGTGAGCCCCACCGCCAGCGAAGGCGGGCCGATCGAGGCCGTCCAGCCGCCGCCGCGGCCGCGCCCTGCGGTGCGCTTCGTCGTCAGACTCAGACACAGACCGCTCGCCAGCAACACGGCCGTCGTGGAATGCTGTGGCTGCCTCCGGATCGCCGAGGGCGCCATCGAGCAGCGGCGTGGCTGCCTCAGGCGCGCCAGCTGGCTGCTCGCCAAGGGCCCCGGGAGCAGGCTGCTCGTCGTCAGTCTCAGATTCGGCGGCGACGAATTCTGCATCCACGTTAGCAGCGCCCGCGCGGTCCTCGCCCAGCGCTTGTTGCGCCCCCTGCTCTGGCGTCCGCGCTTGTTGGGCCGCCTGCTCCGGCAGCAGCGCTGCTTGCGCCGCCACATGAGCTGGTGGGGCCGCCGCCGCCTCCTGCGGCGCCACGTTGGGCTGGCCACCATTAGACTGGCGGGGCAAAGCGAGAGGAGATGCATCGTGTTGGTCGCCAAACTCCAGAGGGGCGCCTGCTTGGGGCTGGTCCTGAGGCGGTGAGAGTGGCGGCGTGAGTGGCGGCGTGAGTGGCGGCGGTGGTGGTGGAGGTGCTGGTGGTTGCCCTGGCAGCGCGTGCGGCTGTTGCTGTGGTGCTGCGGGTTGCTGCGGCCGCTCATATGGCACGCGCGGTACCACGCCACGGTGGGGTATGTTGAGGCTCCAGCCCTGCTCGCCGCGTGGGCAGAGGAGGGGGTAGCGCAGGGAGTCGTACGTTGGGTGGAGATGGGAGACGCGTTGCAGGCTGTTGTCGGTTGACCGCAGCAGCACGCCTCGCCGCCCGACCTGGTTGTCTGGCAGGAAGGCCGCCACCTCAGGTGCTGTGGGTGCATTGTAGATGCGAGGGTCGTGCTTGTTGTCGGCCTTGATCACCGCCTCGACATGATTTGTGCCCTTTACGTCGTCGTGGTGGTACAGCTGGGTGTACGGGTTGTGCGTGACCATGGCTCGGTGCAGGCCTTGCAAGGTGTTGGGCCGCAGGATTGACCCCGTGAAGATGCCCATGCGACGCTCAGACTGCAAGGCAAGGAGGCGACCGTCATGTTAGCTCAGGCAACCATCACGGCAGCGCATGGGAACCAAGTGTCCAACACATGCGGCGGCACTCACCGCCAGTTGAGTGTCCATGATGTAGATTTGACCGAAGCGGGCTTGTGGCCCAGACCAGGGTGCAGGGGGGGCATCAGGTGGTGTACCGCGGCGTTGATCTTAATGATCTTGCCATTGTAGAGCATCAGCAGTGGCTCGGGCGGCGGTTGCCACTGAGGCGGCTGCACCTTGCCGTTGCTGCAGCACAGTGTTGCTGCAGCACAGCGAGAAGATGCGCACGCCATGCTCGCACTTTGCTGCCTCTTGCGGCCAGTGTAGCTCTCTGCATTGCTGGCACGCCACGTCCATACCGCCCAAGTAGTTTGGCTCAAGGGACCGGATGTTCTGGGCGTCATGCTGCTCACGGAAGCTGTTGAGGTAATGCACCTTGCTGCTGCCGGTGCCAGAGGCGCGCAAGCCCCGGAGCACGCAGCGTCGCCTCGGCACGATGCCTCCTGTGCACACCGGCAGCAGCAAGGGCTGCATGCTGTTGGCACCTTGCGCACACCTGACTGCGCCGGCGCCAGTGTTGCTGGGTAAGCACTCAAGCGAGCGCTGCGCGTGCGGTGCTGGTCTCTGTCACCAGCTGTCACCAGCATGCCGCCGGCACGCTCACAGGGATGCCGCCGCCTGCTTGCAAGGACGCGTGTAGCTAACCAGGAGCATCGCAGCAGCAGGGAACATGCTCTTGCCGCCTGAAAATGAGACCGGACATCACCCATGTCCCGGGGCCGTGAAGTGGCACACCTGAACTGAAGTGAAAGCAGGCAGGAGGTGCTCTGGTTCGTCGGCAGCAACGGTTGCCCGCATACAGCACCATTATTTGTTGCCACGCGCCAGCAAGGTGGTGTGCTTCAAGTGCAGCCAGTTGGGGAGAGACTGTCATGACGGGCCAGCAACACAACACATCAACGTGTGGCCTGGCAGGAGTCCCCTCGGACTTGGGCGGCAACTGGTCCAACCCACATCACAGTCGCCACAGCAGTGTTCCCAACACCAACCAGCTCCAGCTCCAGCTACAGTCCTCACTCCGAGCTCGTGGCGCTCGTGCTGATGCCGTGGGCGCCCGTGACCTCAACGCCGCCGGCTGCGGCGCCCTCCTCCGTCGCGGTCCACGACGCCGGCGGCGCGTCGCAGAGGTTGCGCTTGGGGCCGGAGAAGCGGTCGAGATTGGCCACCTTGACCCAGGCCGCGACGAACGTCGCCAAGAAGTCCTCGTTGCTCGCCGCGTACTCCTGCGCACACACCCCTCGGGCGCACGCACCAAGTGTCGGGTGCAACACTACCCTCGCCACCTCGCAAGGATCGGCGCGCCTCCCGGCTGAAGCGGTCGCGCACCGAATACTGAGTGCAGTCGTGGCGACGCTAGAAAATGGATGCGGGTCGATGCAGCCGGGCGAGATGCGAAGTGCGAGCCTGCGTCTCGCTGCGGTGGGGCGTCCGGCGCGTGCGGCAGGTGCGACCCGTGCGACGAGCGCGGCCAGCGCACGCGCACCTGTGCGAGGTTGAGCAGCTCCGGGTCGGCGCGGATGGCAATGTCCGTGGGCAGCAGGTAGAGCTCCTTGCCCTCCGCCTTGTACTCGGCAAGACCGGCGGTCGAGTTCTGCGCCAAATGCAAGCGCGCCAAACAGCAGCAGCCAGCTAAACTAGGACAGCGATGATGGCGGAAGCATTGTCTATTGAGACCCACACTGGCTGGCCCACACGAGGGCAGTACCACTGCGCGCTAGCCCTCCCGCTCGCCACACTTCACGACCCTGGGCCATCCCCACATCCCACCCCCGTGAAGCCCCTGACCGTGGCGCCTTACCTGTGCGACCCAGTGCTCAGAGAGCAGCGTGGTGAAGAAGGCGTTGGACAGCACGTTTGGTGCGTCGGACCAGCTGCCGCTGTAGCCCAGCCGCCGCTGCTGGCTGGGGCTGCGGGGGGCCGCCGCCAGGGCCACAGCCTCACGCAGGGTGACGCCCAGAACCTGCAGCGTTTCAGGGTCAGGATTTTCGGTCTCAGGAGCGTAAAGATAGAGTGCTTTGGTAGCGACTCTCTGAGCGTTTGGAGGTGCACCCACCCTTTGGCCTACGCCCCAAGCCTCACGCCTTCAGACTGCCCATGCGCAGCACCTCCCTCACCTTGGCATTGTCCCTGAACTCGACGATTGGTCCCTGCGTGTACACCCTGGGCGCCAGCCACTTTGAGCCTCCGTCCGGCGCGTCCACCCGGCCGCCACAGAAGGGCACCCACTTGAGCTTGCTCGCGTCCTCCAGCGCCACGTTGCCGGCCAGCACGATGAGGTCGGCCCAGGAGAGCGCCGAGGTGGGCTTGTCGTAGGTGGCCTTGACCTCCGCCAGCACCTCCAGCACCTGTGAGTGAGAAGGAAAGAAAGAAGGGGAACGCCGGTAGGCGTGATTGAGGAAGTTGTGTGCTGCAGGCTCCAGCTACCATGGTGCTCTGTGTTGTCTACCAGCGCCTGTGAGCACGGGTTTGGACACTAGTGGAACAAGCATGATCGTCGTGAGTTTGATGAGGTTCGATGTGTTAGACAGGTTTGATGCAAAGGAAGCTCAGGCTAGCAGCACTGGTGCTGGGACACAGCAGTCAGGCATGAACGAGCGGGTACCACTGGCAGGCTCCCACTCCCCTCCACGGTTCTGCGACACAGCACAGGATACACCTCTGCCTTTGTGCTGCGGGACACCCGCTACGCCCATCATGAGGCGCCAAACCAGGTGCACATCCCGCCCTGGCGATCTTGTGCGACGGCTGCAGCATCATGACATCTGTCGTGAACGCCATGCACCGCTGATGACGTGCTGGGCCACGTGGGCCGCATGCCCGACAGCGAGCCCGTCAAGCAGCTCCTCTTCGCCACAGCCCCGCACCACCCAGGCACGCCGCTGCCGCGGCGCACCATGGGCGGCCCAAGCACCACGTGGAACCGAGCAGCACAAACCGGACC
>QAXK01005803.1:0-18980 GCA_004335735.1 Chlorella sp. KRBP
GTGTCTCACGTCTTTGACATTGACCTGCCTGCTACGCCAAGCAGCCATGCCCGGCTGACGGCAACATGCAACGAAACGAAACGAAAACGTCCCCTCACCTGGTGCCTGCGTGGCCTGCAGCAGCTGCATGTTCTGCGTCTCTGTCCCGCCCACCAGCCCCACTCCAACAACAACACACCACCATCACGTACCCTCACCTGGTGCCTGCGTGGCCTGCAGCAGCTGCATGTTCTGCGTCTCCGTCCCGCCCACCAGCCCCACTCCAATCTGCGTCTCCGTCCCCTCCTCCATCTCCTCATCCTCATCACCACCCTCGCTGCCACCTCCACCCTCCGCCTCAGCCGCACGCCGCTTCCGCCGTCCCTGCTGCTGCTGCTGCTGCTGCTGCTCGTCTGCTGCCGCCTCGCCTGCTTCCAAGGCACCGCCGGCCTCCCACTGGGCAGCTAGCTCCTCCTCTGGGGTGCCGCGCAAGCCCTGCATGGCGCCCATGCAGCATGCAGCGCAAGCCCTCATCGTTGTGCGACGTTCAGGAGGACAGCAGAAGGTGTCTTGCATTCTGGCATTTTTGTCCAGTGCAATGTAACCACAAGTAAGTGAATAAAGGGCGCCATCAGCCCTTACCTGGAGCACTTGCTCCTGCTGCTTGAGGGCGGCCTGCAGGTTGGCGGGCACCAGCTTGCCGCCCCATGGATTCATCCTGCACGCAACACCCGAGCCACCAACACGGCCACTGTCCGGTGACACGTTGCGGCACAGCGCACGCGCAGGGCTGTGCGCACGACTGCGGGACTTTGCTTGGCGAGGCCTGCCAGACGATCTTTTGCAGCATCATGACACTTGCTGTGAGCGCCATGCAATGATGACGTGGTGTGGGACGCGCACAGCGCTGCATGGCACACCACGTCTTGTCCCATTGCTTGTTCCTGCAGCTCCGGAGCTCTGCTGGCCCAGCTAGCAAAGCACAGCACCCTGAGCCGGGCAGGGTGGGCGTGGTGAGCCTTTAAACGGCGTCCCTTTCCGTGGCATCCCACGTGGCAACCTCTGCACATGCAAACTCACTCGATGAGGGCTTGCAGCGCCTTGAGCGCGTCCTTCTGCACCATGACGCTGCTGTCGCCCAGGCGCTGGAACACCATGTCCAGCAGCTTGGGCCACATGGGCAGGGGCACAGCGCCCTCGGCCACCAGCATGCCTAGGGTCTTGAGCACCTTGATGCTGCAGAAACGGCAGGCAGGCATTTCGCCGCTTTTGCGGTGTTGCCATGCAACACTCTCGTCCTTGTGAAGCACCAGGCACTGCCTCAGTGGATGCCTCAGTCCAGCTAGGAGGAAAGGCATCCAGACCTGCCACCAGGTTGCTTGAGCAGCAGCAGCAGCGTGAAAGGGCGAATGCAAGCCCTCCGAAGTCCTACTCACCGCACCAGCGCGGCCTTGTCCAGCAAGCGCTCCGTGAGCAGCAGCAGGCAGCTCTGCTTGGAGGTGACGCGGGCAGCTTGGCCCATCTCCGCACGCGCCTCTTGCTGCAGCAGCTCAGCGCACGCGTCAGCGACATGCAAGCAGTGTGCAAGCATCAGGGAAGAGAGAGGGACGATGCGCCTTGGCGCTCTGTTGCTGTCAAAATAGCAGGCAGGCAGAAAGAAAGGCAAGGCGCGAGTGAGG
This sequence comes from Chlorella sp. KRBP, assembly GCA_004335735.1. Classification (NCBI taxonomy): domain Eukaryota; kingdom Viridiplantae; phylum Chlorophyta; class Trebouxiophyceae; order Chlorellales; family Chlorellaceae; genus Chlorella; species Chlorella sp. KRBP. Next base: position 1,659 of record QAXK01005803.1, read on the forward strand.
GGCAGGCAGCCAGACCATGGGCCTCTTACCGTAAGCCGTATCGCGTTGCATCAAGTCGGGGGCAGAGTTAGGGTTAGGGGTAGGCCAGTCCAGGACGAGGGCATATAAACTAATGACCACCAGTTTTGCACAACTATGCACAACTGATTGGTCAGGACAACCAGGCATCGCCCGCACCTTGCGCGCGTAGACCTGCACCAGCACCGCGCCCACCACGTGCACCATGCTGGAGCGCACCGCCACGGTGCTGCAGGCCAGGTACGGCAGCAGCAGCGACAGGTTGGTCGCCACCACCTGCGCGGGAGCAAGCAAGGCAGTGCGAGCAGCTGTTTTTGTACGCCGTCGTCAGCAGCGTTTTTGGCTAGCAGCAGCAGCTCTGATACATTTCCGACGGTCCCACCATGCACGTGGCGCTGCCACTGCCACAAGGGACGGAGGCCACTCCCTGCTCCCCGCTGCCCGTTCCTGCACTCACTCTGGGCAGGGCCTCTGCCAAGCCCGCCACCACCTCTGCCGCCTGCTTGACAGCCTCAGCTGTCGACTTTTCTTGTTCGTCGTACGCCGCCGGTGACGTCTCGCAGTACGTGTGCAGCAGCGCCAGCGCCTGCCGGGCAAACACGCAAAGAGCGAAAGACTATTCAACGGTAGTTTTTGCTGGTCAGGACGTGCAGCAGCGCCAGCGCCTGCTGGGCAAACACGCAAAGAAGCCTTTGAGGATGGCTCGCTTGCTGGCCAGGAGTTGCAGCCAGCAACGTCAGCGCCTGCCCAACAAACACACAACCTGCGAGCCATCCACTTGCCAATAACGACTGTACCAGCTCAACACACACCACACTACACGCGCCAGTCTCGTTCCACTAGCCCTGCCTCCCTCCAGTGGCCGCATTGCCAGGCCCCACCCCACCAGCCCCAGCACAACAACCACCACGCACCAGGCCCATGCCGCCACCGCCGCCCTGTGCCGCCGCCGCCTGCTGCTGCTTGTCAGCAAACAGCGCCGCCTCCACCACCAGGTCCACCGCATGCTTGCGGCCCCTGGCCAGGCCCATGAGGGCTTGCGCTGCGCCCTCGAGCAAGCCCTCGCCCTCGGCGCCCGCAGGCGCAAGCGTGGTGCAGGCGCAGAGGATGGCGCGGTAGGCGGCGGTGCGCAGGCCCTCGCGCTTGGCAGGGTCTGGGTGGGCCAGCACGCTGACGGCCTGCAGTAAGGTTGCGTGGGATTGGCAGGTGGGACAACATGACGTAATGAAAGTGGGCCACGTGTGCTAACGGTCGGGCAGGGTCCGGGTGGGCCAGCACGCTGACGGCCTGCAGTAAGGTTGCGTGGGGATGGAGAATTCTCACGACGTGATGAAGTTTCCCACGTGTGCTAACGGCCGTGCAAGTTGCTCCCTGAGAGGACCGTGCCGGTAGCCTGCGACTCCGGAGAGCCTACGGCTGTCGATCGGCATACTTGCACTGCTTTACTGCTGCTGTTTGAAAGGTCTCGTATGCACGCTGTCCACCCACGCTCACCATCTCGACGCTGACGTTGAGCATGCGCATTGCGCCCGCCGGCGTGCCAAACAGCGGCCGAGGGTCCGCCTCCAGCAGCGCCACGCAGGCCCTAACCAGCAGCTCCATGCACGCGCACCAGTCCCAGCCGCTGGCCGCCACGCGGGCCTTGGACTTGGTGGCTTCGGAGGCGGAGGCGGACGGCTTGCGGCCCCCGCCCCGCCCTCCTCCGCGCCCACCTCGGCCTTTGCCTGCACATGTGATCGTGGCAGACGTGAGTATATGCGCTCGCTGCCCTTTGCCCAATGCTCTTCGGAGGAGCATGGGTGAGGAGGGGCGGACGTGTGCTCCAGGCGCACCAGCGGCCCCACTGGTGGTGCGTTCCTCTTGCTCGTCTTGCGCCTGCGCTTCCATGCAGCTGCTGGCCAGCCAGCTGAGGAAGAAGGCGCATTGCTGCGCGGCGTTGGCGTGCGCTTGCACGGCCGCTGAGGAGGAGGTGCTGGGGAGCTCCTTGATCTGCGCGGCAAGCTCCACCGTCGCCGCGCTCACTGCCTGCACCAGGTCTCCGCGCTGGCGCCCCGGCAACAGCTTGAAATGCCTGCATGCGGCACCGGCAGCGTGCGCAGCGCGTCGACGCGCACGTTCGAGGTGCGACAGGTGGCGAAAATGGCCACAACGCACTTGGCAGCGGTGTAGAGCTCGTTGAGGACGTCTTGAGTGTTGATTTGCACGGGCTCCTGGCCCTTGAGGCGCCGCACGGCACCTGGGCGCAGGTCGAGCGAAAAGGGTCGAATGAGCGCCAGCCTCCGCGAACGCACTGGCGTTGCTTGGAGCAAAGGCTGCTGTATCACCTTCGCAGATGCTGGTGACCTCATCTGCGTCGCCTGCGCTGCCCGTCAAGTCCTGCAGGCGCACTCCCGAGCCTGGCGCGCTCTCCAAGTCCGCAGGCTGCTGAGGTATGGCGAACGACAGCGTCAGGAGCGCCATTCTTGCCACGAGCTGCAAAACGCAATCGTTCACGCGCAGGGAGTCCTCCTCTTCGCGGCACAGCAAGGTCACCATGAATACACGCCCCTGCTCACGCGTCCTGGTCAATGTCCACAGTGTCCTGCTCCACATCGTCGTGCATAGCCCTGCACGCACAAACAAATTCACAGAGGGTGGGTGGGCGTCCTGGCGCACGTCGCCCTGCACCCGTGCGTCCATCACCACTCTGCACCAAGCAACCCACGCACAGTGGGAAGGTCTTGACGGCGCCAGACGGGGTCCCGATCGCTCCAGGCGACAGGAGCGCCTGCTTGGGCGTGTATCCCGCCCTCCTCGCCGCCGCCGGCACTGCCGGCACCGCCGCAACGTCCAACGCGTCCGCGTCGTCTCCGAGGACCGGGTGCCCCCGCGGTGAGCTGCTGGCGCTGGCCGCGGGCGAGAGGACCTGCAGACTCGGCACCGCCCGCTGATCCCCACGCGCCCTCGGGCTGGTGTCGCCGCCCAGGCGTCGCGCCACGCGTTGCACGCGGCGGAACGTGTCGGCGGACTGTGCGAACAGCAGCACCGCCGAGCCCAGCTGCGCCTGCAGGTCCGCCTGGTACTCGCTCCGCTCCTCGTCGCGGTCCAGGAGCAGGAGGCGCAGCTGCTCGTTGAGCGCGCGGGAGGCCTCAAGCTGCTGCGACAGCTCCGCCGTGCGCTGTCGCGAGGCGCTAAGCTGGCCGGACGTGGCCAGGTGCTCGTCTCGCAGCTCCTGCGAAGCACCACCAGCATGTACACAGTGCAACGCTGCTCTCCTGGCCCTCGAGACTTCGCACTCCCGCCCCCGCCCGCTGGACCCCTGCACAGCCTTCCAACCACGCACCTGCAGGTCACGCGCCAGCAGTGCCACCATCTCACTCGCGCCATCCTGCTCCTCCTCCTGCTCCTCCACCCCATGCGGCGGCTCCAGCTGCAACGTCTCTGCCCCCTGCAGCACGCCCTCTGCATCCTGTGCCGCCTCCTCCTCGCACACACCCACCGCTGCTTCCGCTGACGCCGCCGCTGCTGCTTCCGCCGCCGCTGCCTCAGCCGCTGCCACTGCTGCCGCCTGCTCCTCCTCATGCTGCCGGCGCGCAGCCTCCAACGCCAGCGTGTGCTGCTGACTTAACCTCGTCGTCCCCGCCTCGTGCTCCCTCCTCAGCTCCACCACTTCCAAGTCATACCGCTGCCTCAGCACCTCCACATCGCCATGGTGCGCCCGCAGCAACGCCGCCACCTCCGCTTCACGCGCCTGCCGCTCAGCCGCCGTCCCAGCCTCCCTCGCCTCCTTCCCAACGCGCTCCACCTCCTCCGCATGCTGCGCCGCCAGCGCCGCAAACTCCTCATTGCGCACCCGCCTCGCCGCCTCTAGCTCGCCACGCAAAGTCTCAAGCGCAGCCCTTGACGCTTCTGCGTCCGCCGCGTTTGTTGCCTGCAGTGGCCGCAATGCCTCCACCTCCTCCCTTGCCGCCCTCGCTGCCGCCTCCTGCACTGCCTGCTGCACCTTCAACGCCTCCAGCTCCTCCCTCGCCACCTTGGCCTCCGCCTCATGCTGCTCCTGCAAACGCCTTGCCACCACCAGCTCACACCTCACAGCCTCCAACTCTCCCCTCGCAGACGTCATGGCCGCCTCCCTCTCCCCCAGCATCCTCTCCCGCTCCTCCGCCCACAGCGCCCCCGTGTCCCTCGCACGCTCCTGCTCCAGCGCAAGCAGGGCCCTCGCCTCCTCCGACGCGCCGATCTGCTCAGCCAGGTCGGCCTGGAGCTGCGCCACCTCCTCCACCCGCTGCTCCAGCTGCACGTCCTGTTGAGCCACCAGCTGCTGGGCACTGGACAGCTGGGCTTCCAGCTGCTGGATGGTCGTGTTCTGAGCTGCCAAGCTGGCCTCCAGCACCACCACCTGGACCCTGAGCTCCTGTGCGGACGTGGCGGATGGTGACTGGGTGGTGCTGCTGGTGTCTTGTGGCTGGGCAAAGGAGGGTGCGGGCGCAGAGGTGGTGGCCTTGAGCAGAAGCCGGAGCTCCTGCGCAGCATGGCCGTCAGGATTAGGTGCAAACACAAGTACGCAGCAACTCTTACCATCAGACCTGTTTGTTTCCTCTGAGCGACCAGCCAGAATGCTATTGGAATTCCAACAGCAAGGCAGCACCTAGTATGGGTGCTGATGGCAAGGGAGCCCAATCGCCAGACCTTCCACTCACCTGCTCTGCTGCCCTGGTGTCCTCCAGCTCCACCTGCGTGGTGGTCAGCTGCTCCCTCAGCACGCACAGCATGTCCTGCGCGCTCTTGAGCTCAAGCTCCAGCGACATGGCGCGGCCCGCAGACCCTAGCCCCACCCTAGCCCCACCCTCCGACCTCCCTTCCCGCTCCATGCCTCCGCCCTCACAGCCCAACTCCTGCCCTTGGTCCACCTCCCCACCCGCGCCTACGCTCCCCACGGTCACGCTCCCCGCACTCTGCCGCAGGTCCGACGCGCCCTGCTGCTCCTGCTGCTGCTGCTCCTGCTGCTGCTCCTCACGCTGCTGCCCCCGCAGCAGCCGTCCTTGCTCCAGGGTGGCCAGCTCCAGCTGCAGCGCTGTGGCCTTGCTTGCGTGCAGCTGCACCTCGTCCTTGAACTGCTGCAGCTCACGCAGCGAGTCCAGAAGCTGCTGTCGGGCGACGGCGGCGTCATGGTGCGACGCGCGGGCCTCGGCGCGCAGCCTCTGCGCAGCATGATAAGACAGGCGAGGTAAGGCGGGTTGCTGGTTGCTGTGGGTGGGTGGCTGGCTGCTGCGGGGCGGACGGCAATGCGCTGAATGTGCCGAGGGTGCGGCACCTGGCACGCCACCAGTCGCTGTCCATGGCATGTGCATGGCCCACACACGCGCTGCCATTGCCGAGCTGAGCTCAGTGTGAGGCCGTACGTATGGTGTTGTTGGGGCACGCATCAGAGACGGATGCTTGCACAAGCTTGTGCTCGCACCTCGCAGAGTTGCTCCAGTGCTTGCACTTGCTGCAGCAGCTGCTCCTCGGCCCGCCTGCAAGCGCTGCAGCACCTCAGCCAACGGCACAGCAACACCATGTGAGCGCCAAAGGGCCTCCCAACGGAGGTACGTGCTGCAGCTTGCCAACAGCGGGTGACGCGCACCCTTACCTGTGGTCACTTGCGGCCTCCAGGACCTGCAGCGCAGCGCGGGGGCAGTGCGGGAGCAGCGGCACGCTCAGCTTTTGAAATCTGGTCAATCTGATTGCGCAGGCTTTGCCTGCCTGCTTCCGGCACGGTCATACAAGGACAGAATCGCACGGTGCCTGTGTGTGAACATGGCCCTGGACTCGCTACCTTGAGAGGCGTAAGCGCTTTGCACGATATGCGCAGCGCCGTGCGCGCCATCTCCAGTGACCGGATGGACTCGCTCTTGAAGGGCTCCTCAGAGCGGATGGTCACCAGCATGGCCACCATGGACCCGGGGCTCAGGCAGGGCTTGAGCTTGCGTGTCAGCGTGCTCTCCTCGTACGGGATGTGCGCTGCACGCAGAGGTTCATAAAGGATGGAGTGGAGGCGAGCACATGCCTGCTTTACTGTCCATAAGAATGAGCGGGACGGGTCAGAAGACAGCACGCGTGCCCTTTGCCTAGTGTGGCAGTGCAGCGGAGCGTCATCAGTCATCAGCGTGTGCACGGAAGAGGGCGCTGCTGAGTGACTGTGCTAGACGCACCGTTGCCGTTGGCCAGGGCGTTGATGACGTTCTGCAGCGTGTGCAGGCTCAGGTTGATGCTTATGGCCTCCTGCAGCTGCTTGCCATTGGCGCCTGCAACAAGAACAACAACAACAGCAGTTCCGCCACCACCAGACATCAACGCACGCAAAAAGGCACCGGCTGCAACTCCCACCAAAGTCTCCAGGTCGCCACACCTGTGCCAAGGTCACTAGTCGCACACACAAGGCGCCACAAAGGTTTACAAGCATCAGCTCACCTGACTTTTTGGGATCCTCACTGCCTGCCAGGTCCACCAACATCATGCACGCGGGCTTGGCGCCATTGGCCCCCTCAATGTCCTGCAGCACGGTACACGCGTGCAGGCAGGGTCAAGGGAAGCACACCAAGCCTCACTGCCGCGCTTCTGGCGAGCTGCTGGCGAGGCCACCACCAGCTGCAAGCGCCAGCTACACGTAGCCTTTCCTCGCTGCTGATCTGTGCTGCCTTGGTTGCTGCGTCCTGAAGCCCCGTTTGCAAGCTACACACACAAAAAAACACGTACTAGCTGCAAACTGGCTGCACACGCACCAGCTGCACAATCATGTGCGACCTGGACGACGCCTGGTTGAGCCTGGTGGCCGCCAATGCCCTCTGCTGCCTGGCCGCCTGCAGCAGCGCCCGCGCCTGCGCGTAGCTCGTGCAGGGGTGCTTGTCCTTCTCCGGCGTGCACCGCAGGCTGCGCAGCGCCTGGCATGAGGAGGAGGAACGGGGAAGCGGCGACGGGGCGGCACCGGCCGGGGCCGGGGTGGTGGTGGCGATGTGGGATGTCGAGGTGGCGCCGCCGAGGCTGACGGAGGGCGTCTGGGGCGGGCTGCCATCACGTGAGGGTGTGGTGGTGGCCAGCAGGTTGGTCACCTGGTCCAAATGGATCTGCATGTGCGTTTGATTGTGGCAGGGCGGAGGGTCCGTCCGCAAACCGGTCATGTCGTGGCCGTGCCGCTTCAAGCTCATTGCAAGGCCACATGGCTGCTGTGCTCAGGCGCTGAACTGGCCAAGAACGCCCAAGGCAGAGCACCCTGCACGCACCTGGCAGCAGGACAGCCAGACGGTGGCAGGCGCATCCGGCCGCTCCAGCAGGTCATACAGCGCCAAGTCCACCAGCCCTTGCGGGTCTGCCGGCGCGCCGTGCATGGTGTGTGTCTTGCCGGAGCTGGTCATGCCCCAGGCCAGCACCACGGAGCTGGCGCCATGCAGCGAGGCGGCGTCCACCAACGGCCGCACGAGGGACTGGTACACCTGCAGAGCTCTCCCCCAAACAGAGCACTTGGCTTGCGACATCGGACGCTGTAGGCCTCCGATGTGCACATGCTGCGCACGCGCTGCTGCCGTGGTTGAGCCGGTGCCAGGCGTGCAAGCGCAAACGGCGCTGCGAGTGGGCGCACCTCCTGGTTGTTGGTTTGAGGCCCACTGAACACGTAGTCGGAGGTGTAGCTGTGCTCCTTGACGCGTACGCTGACGCCCCTGCTCTCCACGTTGGTGCTCAGGGTGCCACGGGCGGCGTCCACCTGCCAAACGGCCGACGACGTGGCCGCCCTGAGCGGTCCTGTGAGCTGCTCAGCGGGGCGCAGCCGCACTGCCACCACTGGCCGGTGCGGTTGGTGGTGGTGCTGCTGCGCCATTGCTCCTGCTCCGAGTGCGCGCTGCCGCTCGCCAATTGAAAAAGTGCCTCCCCAATGGGAGGAGGACTCTTCTGCTGAAGAGCAGGGGAATGACCGCTTCGGAGGCTGCAGAGCGAACGCGCTGCACTCGCGTGGGCCTGTCGAGACGCCCAGCATTTCATCGAGTCGCCCTTGGACTATCACTCTCACAAAGACCTCACCATGCGCGACATCAGAAAGTCGCGACATCGAGAGCTCCCAATCGGCAAGTAAGACGTAAGACTCCTGTCCAGTTTGCATCTCTCCATTACGATCCTCGAGTACTTTTGATCCGCACGAGTCGCGCATGCCGCACATCCCGGGCGCGCCGGGTGATCCCCCGCTGCGCGTCGTCAGCATCATGGACGCGAGGCTGGAGCGCGACCAGCTCACGCCCGAGCGACAGGTATGCGCAGGGCCCTGCAGGCCGACTCGGCCTCATCCCCTGCTCCCAGACCCCAGCGTGCGCATCTATCTGCCGCGCAGCAGTACACGGGCGCTGCTTCGGGGAACCTCGTGAGCCTCAGGCCAGGGGATGTGGTGGTGGACGTGGGCGCAAACGTGGGCAGCTGGGCCCGCCTGGCGGCACGTGCTGTGGGGCGCTCCGGGCGCGTGGTGGCGGTGGAGCCCTTGCCACAGGTATATAAGCAAGCTCTTTATCACACCTGCACAGCTGTGTAGTAGCAGAGCGGGGGGGCTGCAGAGCGGGGGGTTTGCAGAGCGGGGGGGGTGGGATGCGATGGCTACTGTTGGTCGCGGTGCGTGGCAGCAGGTGTTTGAGGCGCTGGAGGAGAACTGCCGCGCCTTGGGTCAGTGCGTCGGGCCAGCGGACATTGAGCCAGTGCAAGCAGGTGGGGCACTAGCGCCATCACAGGCTGCTGATCCGAGTTGCCTTGGTCGCCGCGGCTGAGCCGCCCCGTTTGCAAGCGCATACACACAGGCGCCGGCATGCAGCATGTGCAGTAGCGTGGGGTGAGGCCAAGGACATGAATGCTATTGCTTGTGAGCGCCTCTGCAGGCATTGTGCCGGACCCTGGACCAGACGGCCTGGCGGACTTCACCTTTTTCCCCAGGCAAGCACGCGGCCTCGCACCAGCAGATGTGGCTACCCCTGTCGAGTGCAAGCACAAGCTGACGAGCACGTCAAGCTGCTGCGCTTGCTGCAGGTGCGCTGCCTTCTGCACCCTGGCCCGCACGCGCGACGACCAGGACGCGCTTGCAGCCACCTGGAGCCTCACGCTGCACGCGCCGCCGCCGCCCTCCGCCGCCTCCCTGCAGTACCTGGGCAATGCACTGGCAAGGTGCGCACACCATTGCGTGCGTGACTTGCATGGCGCTGAACCAAGGTGCCAAGGATCTTGAGCACCTCGCTTATATGGGAGTCATGGGGGATGCGGCGACGCAGATTTAGCATCCAGCAGTTCAACTTGCACCGTGTTGCTCAACGTGGCACTGCGCCCGCAGGACGTGCGCGTGGCTGTACCGCCCCCTGCACATGGCCGTGGCGCAGGCGCTGCTGCTGGGAGGCGCCCGCACGGTGGCCTGCCCTGTCATGACGCTGAGCCAGCTCATCAAAGACAAGCAGCTAGAGTGAGCGTTGGGGTCGCATATTCTCTCGCCGCCGCATGTATGCCTCCCCTCTGTGAGTGCCAAGGGGCTATTCCATTGCCTTTCTGGCACGGTGTTTGGTTGCGCCCGCTGGGTGACGTTGTTGCGGGCGCCATGTAGATCAATTACCACTCTGGTGCCTCTGTCCCTAACATGGGCTTTAACTATTGCGGTAGCCCACTGTAACAACGTGCTGTTGTCATTCGCACGTTGGTCGTGGCCACAGGCGTGTGGACCTGCTCAAAGTGAACGTGGAGCGTGGGGAGCTGGGCGTGCTCCAGTCCGTGGAACCCAACCACTGGCAGCGCATCCAGCAAGTGAGCGTTGGCGTCCATGGCGTATGCACCATACCCTCGTCCCTCGCTGCAGATGCGTGCCGCCTTGGTTGTTGATGCGGCCTGAAGCCCCGTTCGCAAGCTACACGATCCGTCAACGTTGACGGATACGGGTTAACCCGTATGCTTCTCGCCTTGTTAGGTCGAGGTTAACCATTACGTACCGTACTGTACCGTGCCACGCTTGCACGCTTGACGGTGCTGCAGGTGAGCCTGCAGCTGCACGACCGGGGCGAGGCGCTGCACCAGGCGCTGGCGCTGCTCACCGCCCAGGCGCGCTTCCCGCACGTGCACGTGGGCAAGGAGCCGCGCTTTGCCGACTGCTGCCTCGTCAACGTGTACGCCAGCCGCCGCCAGCAGCACACCACGTGAAGCGCGCTGCTCTCGAGTCATCTGCGGGGTGTGTTCCCCGGCCGCCATTGGGCTTGGCATGTCCTGTGGTGGTTTGGGGTATGCAAACAGTCTTGTCTCTCTCTCATCTGCGTCCTGCCTGACTGCACCGTGGTCTTGACTTGTCTCTGGCGATAAATCTTGCAGGTCAGACACAACACCAAGCGCTTGCTAAGACAGCCTAAAGGTTGCATGTGCCTCAGAACAGCGTGTACTGCTTGGGCGGTCCCTTCAACTCACCCCCCTCCTGCTGTGTATGCCCTTCCGCCTGGGTCCCCGCTCCCACCTCCCCTGCCGCCGCCGCCGCCGCCACTAGAAGCAGCTGCCGCTCGCGCTGCTCCCTCTCCCTCTGCCGCTGGAACACCGCAATGATGCTGCCCTGGAGCTCCCTGATGCCGCCCTTGGTGGTGGACGACACGCGCAGCGCGTGCGGCAGCGCCGCAGCAAGGTCCGCCGCCGTCGCCACAACCACAGCCTCCCCACCCGCTGCCTCCGCCGCATGCTGCGGGCCACCTTCTTGTGCTGCCTGTGCTGCTGCTGCCTCTGCCGCCCCCAACGAGACGGAGATATCAGAGCCGCCCTGGTGGTGGCTTCCGGCCAGGTCCTCCGGCGGCACCCCTGAGGCGGCAGGGCTGCCCGGCGGCAGGCCTGGCAGGGATGCTAGCATGTCTGCCTTGCTGAACACGTCGACCCAGGGCTTGGTGGGGAAGCGGGCGCGCACCTCTTGTCTGCGGGGTGGGGTGGGGAGGCAAAGGGCAGTGGAGAGGCGCGAGCGAGCACAAGACCTTGGGCCTGAGGGGACTCTCTGGCAACACCACCACAGGGCACGGCGTCTCACTCAAAGTCAACAGGCCACCTGAGCAATGCGCTCTCTACTGTCCAAACGTTTCGTCTGTACAGGCCCCCCGGACGCACCTGATGGCCCACTGGTCACCCACACTAGTGCCGCACTCCTCAGTCAGGTCCATCACAAACAGCACGCTGGTGGGCAGGAGCTCCAGCGCTGCAAGGGTGAGCAGCTCCATCTTGTTGCGCTCCTCATCGGGGCGCGCCAGCAAACCCGGCGTGTCCGTCACCTTTACGTGGCGACAAGCAAGCAAGCGAGCAGGAAACGACATGTGCATGCTGGGGGGGACGTGCATGCTGGGCCCTGGCGTGTCCGTCACCACAACACGGACAGCGAAGCTTCAAGCGACACCGTGCGCGTGCATCCCTGCACCTGCCAGGAGCACATTTGTGTTGTCTTTGCGCCCAGGGACCTTTCTGCGTCTTTGAGCCCAGGGGCCACTGGCCACTGCCGCCAGTCGCCTGCAAGGTGGCAAGGTTGCCTGTTCTGCCCCCGCCGTCATCGTTGGGCACCCGCCCACCTGGTGCTTGCGGCTGTCGAGGAAAAAGTGGCCCATCTTGATGGAGCGCGTGGTGAAGGGGTAGTTGCACACCTCTGGCGTGCCTGACGACAGCACCTGCGTCAGTGTAGGCACAACAGGCACAATTCTGACGCAAGGACTTGAACGAAATTCGCGAGAGGGCAACAGAGCGGCAAGAGAAGTGAAGGCACGCCGCCACAGGGAAAGCGCATGCCGCCGAGCCAATGCTTGCCGGTCACCACGTCAACGTCACACAAGCAACACGACACGCGTCTCCATTCCCTTCCAAGGCAACACTGCTGTTGATAAACAGTCTCGTGTCAAGATCACTTGCCTGCACCAGGGATGACTTGCCCACGTTGGGTGCGCCCACCAGTGCCAGCGTGGGGAGGCCAAGCTCCAGTACCGGCAGCGCACGCAGCTTCTTGGCCACCTGCAAAGACAGAAAGCAAGAAACAAAGGGAACGCCGGTAAGCGTGATTGAGGAAGCTGTGCAGCCCGCGCAGCTTCTTGGCCACCTGCAAAGAAAGAAAGTAAGAAACAAAGGGAACGCCGGTAGGCGTGAGTAACAAGGAAGCTGTGCCACGGGCCCCAGCTACCGTCGGCCACCTGCACATTCACCCGCCCTGCTTCGTTTCGTTGCAGTTGCCGTCAGCTGGGCGCGGCGGCTGCTCGGCATAGCAGGCAGGTCAACGCGCAAGGCGTGAGACACAGGCGTGCACAAGCTGTGCTAAAGCAGCAGCAGCCGCCGCAGCAGCATATGGGGTCAACCCTGGCTCCGGCCCACATCCTCACTCACCTCTTTGAGGTCGTCCACGCTGCGGGCGCCGTTGCGGTAGATCCGCTCCAGCGCCTCGCACCCCTCCACCGCCACCTGCAGTGCGCGCGCGCGTGTGGTGCGGGCCACGCTGCTGCTGTTGTGTTGCTTTGGCTGGGTTGCTTTGGCTCTCAAAGGATTGTGCATGGCATGGTATGGTGTACTATTCGAGCACCTCTTTCACCGCATCGCACCTGCACCGCTGCCTGCTTGTTGGCGGCTCGGGCGGCGCGGTTAGCGTAGCCCTTGCCTGTGTCCTGCAACGACTTGCGCAGCGCATCCACCTTGCCAAGCACGGACCTGCAGCCGTAAGGCAAGGCAATCAAACGGAGCACATGGGGCTCACGGGAGGCATTGGCATGTGAGGCAAGGGTATGGGTTGACTGGCACACCGCATCCACCTCAACAAACACGGACCTGCAGTCGTAAGGCAAGGCAGTCAAACGGAGCATGGGGCGCACGTGAGGCATTGGCATGTGAGGCAAGGGTATGGGTTGACTGGCACAGCGCATCCACCTCACCAAGGGCCAAACTGCAGCATCAAGTGCAGGTGCAGCACGCCACACCTGCACAGGGACAGTGTGGAGTCGAAAGGAGGCACAACCTGCCTCCCTGCCTCTCTCCCTTGAAACCTTCACGCAGTCCCGCCCTGCCCTCCCTTATGGTCCTCCGCTCATGTTGTTCTGCTCAGGCGCTCCCACGCAGCCCTGCCCCCATGGACGTAGAGACCGCAGTCAGGTGCAGCAGCGCCGCATCAAACGGGTGCAGCCCACCCACCCACCCACGCTCCCGTTCCCTACCCTTTACCCAGCCCTGCCCACCTGTACATGGACGTAGAGACCGCGGTCAGGTGCAGCAGCGCCGCATCAAACGGGCGCAGCGCACCCACCCACCCACGCTCCCGTTCCCTACCCTTTACCCAGCCCTGCCCACCTGTACATGGACGTGGAGACGGTCAGGTGCAGCAGCGCCGCATCAAACGGGTGCAGCTTGGTGGGCTCTGGGAAACCAGACATGTACCGCGACAGGGGGACGGAAAGCTCCTGCGGGCAGCGAGGCGTGGGCAGCGGGCGTGTCATCATCATCATCATCATCATCATCATCATCATCATCATCATCATCATCATTGCATGGCGTTCATTACGTGTGTCATGATGCTGCAGCCGTCGAAAAAGATCGCCAGGCAGGCCTCCTCAAGCAGAGTTCACGGCAGTGCACGCCTGTGTGTGTCGATATTTGCATCTGGTTGGGCGCCTTGGCGGGGCCGGAGCCCACTACCGGGCGTTCAGATGTCTCGCAGCACTCGCGTATGCAGGTTTGTGAAAGCACGTGCAGCAAGCAGCCAGATACGCGATGCGTGTTTGGCAGCTCTTTTGCTGGCTTGCGCAAGCGTGCGTGCCGTGTGGCGAGGGCACCCAACCCTGTCCAAGGCAAGCCCTAGCGTTACCCATGACGTCAGCCCTAATGTTATCCCTCACCTTCATGAGCGTGTCCATCTGCCGTGCGGCGCGGTTGCGCTCCTTCTCAGCCTCGTTCTTGATGCTGGCCGTGTACGCCACCTGTGCACAACCATTGCAGCAGGTGGCAGCGGGTTAGGGTTAGGGACGGTAGCTGGGGCCTGCAGCACAGCTTCCTCAATCACGCCTTCCGGTGATCCCTTGCTTTCGTTCTTTTTTTCTTTCTTTCCAGCAGGGTGCCAGCATCAAGGCATGGCAGCGCCAACGTCCAACGGGCCGCACTGCCAGCGCCAACAAACGCATCAGGGTGCCAGCGTCACGCCACGTTCAGCAGCGCCGAGCATCACAAACGCTGAGCAGAGTGCGGCAAAGCCTGCTGCCCTCACACACTTGTATCTGCTTGCCAGACATGGCTATACCAAACCACACACACGCACCTTGCTTGCCCTCTTCAACGCCGAAGCCAGGTGCTCGTGCGACGGGGACACCACAGGCACCGACTGCAGCACGCTGCGCTTCTTCCTGCGCGCCGCCGCCTTGGCCCCACCACCCGCCTCACGCTCCTCCGCTGGCGCAAACGGATCCAAATCCTCCTCCTCCTGCTCCTCTTCCCCGTCGTGGCCCTCTTCCCCTGCTGCACCGCCCCCCTCCTGCGCCTCCTCCTCCTCGCCCAGCTGTTCCCGAAGCAGTGCCCGCGCCTGCGAGAATAATGCAGTGTGTGTTGTGTGTGTGCGTGTGTGTGAGAGTGTTGGGCTTCACATCTGGCGCGGCCAGCTCTGGCAAGCAGATGAGCATTGATAATCATCAGCACGCTACCCCCAGCGCCCCCGCTTATGTACACGGTCTGGAGCAAAAGGCTCACAACCGCCTCACCAGCTCAGTGCTACAGCAGCAAAGCATTACCACCACAGCACCAACGCTTGCCTGCACAGGTCGTCTGCGTTGTCCACCGTGCGCCGATTGCCGCCGCCTCTCCAAAAGAGTCCCCGCTGACGGAAGCGCCGGCTGCACAGCCATGACGTCGCTGCTGCTGTCTTTGCTGCTGGATTGAGAGCTCTGGCTGCCAGCTGGAAGGCTGCGTGTGAGCACGGACTGGGCGGGAGCGGCTGCGTCCTGTTCTGCGATGAACGCGGCTAGCTGCGCGGGATTGAGGTGCTTGAACCTGCGCTTGAGCTCCCGCACGCTGCCGGAAGACGCTGCACTGCCCTGGCTGCTGCAAGTGCTGGCTGTGGTGTGCAGGAGGCTGTGGTGCGCCTGCACCAACGCTGCCGGCGGCGGCAGAAGCAGCAAGCGGTAGGGCTGCGGTGCGTGCCAGAGCGAATGCTGGTGCCGCAAGGGCCGCGCTGTGTAGCTTCTGCATGGACGGTCCGCCTGGTGAAGTGCGTGCGGGGGACGCGCTGCCCCCGGCATTGGCGCTCCCGCTCCTGCTGCTGCACCCATGGCCCTGCCGCTGCCGCTCATGAGGACCTGAGCGCAGGTTCAACACACACACGCGTGTGTAGAGCAGCGTGTTGTGACAAGGGGAGGTCGTGCCGGCGGCGAGCGCGGTGGCGAGAGCAACACCTGCTGCGACGAGGAGAAGCCGCGTACGAGCTGCTGCAGTAGTTTCGAGCTCGTCTGAGTGCTCATCAACGCGCTGATTGGTGTGTGCGCTGTGCCGCTGCGTGCGGCAATTGGGGGCCACAACGCCGAAACGTTACACGCAACTCACTCCAGCTTCACAGGGCACTGACGTCAGAGGCTGCAAGGACAATGCTGCACAAGTGGGAGGGAGAGGGGGAAGGGGCACGACGCGGTCAGCATGGCATGTGCGTGACAGACTACAGGACAGGAAACATGGTCCTGCACGCAAGGGACAGTCTGTCACGCCAGGGGAACACACGGATAACAGTCACGAACTCTGTCTCACATGCCATGCGTGCCCAATGTGTGGGTGGGCGCGCCGGACTGCGGAACCTAAGCCAACCCTGCGTCTGCGTCTGCATACACCTGCCTACCTGCCTGCCTGTACAAAACCTGCGTCTGTCCAGCGCCCACTGCTACAAAACCTGACCTGCTGCCCCCCTCCCGCTGCTACAAAACTGTGACACCCTCACGCCCCTGCTCTCCCTGCCTGCCGTTCCCGCACCACCACAGCCACACCACCCTTGCTGCTGCAGAAACCTCAATGCCCCGTGCTGCAAGCTACAACTCCCCACCCTCCTCTGCTTCAGCCCCAGCACCACGCCTCCTACCCCCTGGCCTGGCCCCCGCCCCGCACACCACCGCCACCAGCACCGCCCCCACACCCACCGCCAACGCCCCCTTGACCCACCTCCCCACTGCCCGCCACCCACCTCCCCCCCGCACCGCCTCCCTGGCTGTGGCTGCATCAGCATCAGCAGCGGAGGCAACAGCGCGTGCGAGTGTGCCGCCCTTCATGACCGCCGCCGCTGCCGCCGCCGCCGCCGCAGCAGCGGAGGCAACAGCGCGTGTGCGTGTGCGCGTGCCGCCCTTCACAGCTGCAGCCGCTGCCGCCGCAGCACCACAGGCGGCATCACGCGTGCACGTACCGCGCTCCTCCCAGGCACGCACCGGCTTGCAACGCAGGTCTGACTCAGCGCTGCCACGGCTGCCGCCGCCACCGGCGCCACTGCTGCTGCTGCCAGCACCACTGCCACGGCCGCTGTCACCGCAATCGGCGCCACTGCTGCTGCTGTTGCCGCCGTCACCACTACCACCGCAGCTGTTGTCACCGCAGCTGTTGTCACCGCAGCAGTTGCCGCCAGCACCACCGCCGCCACTGCAGCTGTCGCAAAACGTGCTGCTGCTTGCCGAAGCGATGACGCCCAAGCAACAACCGAGGATGCTGCCATCGCTGCCGGTGAGGGAAGTGCTGCTTGATGAGGCGGCTTGGGCCCAAAGGGATCCCTCCTGCTGCCATCCCTTCCCTCCCTTCGCTGCCATGGGCTGGGTGATGGTGGTGGTGACCTTGCCAACCTCCACTGCCTCAAGCCTGGTGACCATTGTGGTGGTGGTGGTGGTGGTGTGGGGTGCCTCTTGCAGCCATGCCTGCCCTCCCTTCACAGGCGGGGTGTTTCTGGTCGTGGCTGACGCTCTCTCCCCTCCCTCCACTGCCCTAAGACTCGCAATGGTGATGAGAGCCTCCTCCTCCGCCACCACTGCAGCTGCCGCAGTAGAGGAGGCTCCCTCCTGCTGCCTTGGCACCCCCTCTCCCTCTGTGGTGGTGAGAGCCTGCTCCTCCGCCTCCACTGCAGCTACCGCAGTAGAGGAGGCTCCCATCTCCTCTCCCGCTGAGCACGACAGCCAAGGTCGTCCCACCCCGAAATCGCAGCCTTGCGCCTGCTTCTGCTGCTGGCGCTCCTGCTGCTGCGGTGCCTGGTGCTCTACGCTATGCCACTTCTCTTCTGGTGGGATCCGTAGCTCCTGCTGCTCCTGCTCCTGTGCCTGCTGCTCTTGATACACCTGCTGCTGCTCC
>QAXK01005810.1:0-23131 GCA_004335735.1 Chlorella sp. KRBP
CACACACACACACAAGTGCAACAACCTGTGCACCCCGTGCACATTGCAAGCACAGGCAGTGCAGTGCTGCCCCGCCCCTGCAGCCCAACACGCTTGACTGGTACATGCAAGCAACACACACCACCAGCTGTCACACCAACGGTCCTGTCGTTAAGCGAGCTCAGCCAGTCGGAATGGCAGCACAAGCAATGTACATGAGTTGTCCAGACCCAGCAACACACACTTCCAACCATGACAAGCTCCGAATGGCTGCCAGCCATCACAAGAAATGGAGGCAGACTCTTGGGGAGGCATCGCCCGGGGCGCACCAGTACAGTAATCCAGTTGCGGTGGGTGCACGTATGACATGGCATGGCTTTGCAAGTGGGTTTCTTGTCTGTGACGCTTGAGGTTTGGGCAGGGCAGTACTGACCCAGACAGGCCCTGCAAAGTGTGCAAGCAACAAGCTGATCATGCAGACTACGTACACTGTGCACAGTGTACAAACTATGCCATCATAGCACGTACACTGTGCACAGTGTTGGGACCATTCGTATGCCATGCCATGCCGCACTGCCTCATCGCATGCACCAGAGTGTGCCCTCAACTCGAGACCGACCCTGTCACGGCCACTGAAAGTATCATCCCCACAAGCACCCAAGCATGCAGCAGGCTCAAAATGCCCGCATCGCTGTGGGTGTGATAACAGCAGCAGCAGCTCGCCAGCAGTGCATGCAACAGCAACTCTAGAAACCCAGGCGTAACAACAACACACTGGATAGCAACCAGCAGATTGTGGGATGTGGACAACATAACTCTGGCCCGCTCCCATGAGGAAATGTTCAGCCAGGCAACTCAACACTCAACTTGATCATAATGCACAACCTGAAGGCTGTTGCACTTAGCAGAGCCCTCGATGCGTGCCCTGCTGAGTCAACCCACCCCAGGTGCAAGCTGCAGCACCCGCGGCACCACCGGCCCGCCCTGCTGGTGGCGTACAGAGGCTGCTGTGGCCTGTGTTGCCCAGCAGCCAAAGTGGGTGCACATCACATGCCATGCCCAACACAATCCATATGAATGGCCAATTTTTAGTCGCCCTCGCAGCCCCCTTACTCGGAACCACATGGGATGAATGGGTCCAGCTCTGCCCATGCTTGCAAGCCCATACCCCAGATGCGCCTGCATAAGCGCTGTGGGGGCCTGTGGAACACCATCAAGGTCGAGCGCACCATGCGACGTTGGCACGCCTCATCGCAGGCGCACGTGACTCACATGGCGGCAACAGATAGGATCACTTGTAAGCAGCACTCAGTGGCACTGCCGCCGCAACCGAATGTACTGGCCAAGCCGTTGCCGACTTGACACTCTGCTAGAACTGCATCAAAAAGTCGAAAGGCCATGCGTTGACTCCAGAGGCCGACCCGGCCTGTCCTTGCAACAGACTTGCAACGCCCCAGATGGCCTCTGCACCCCCACAACCGCAACCCCCTTTCTCTCCCACCCTCGCAAGCCCCATGAAAAGAGAGTGCTCTATTTGGCAATGCTGGCAAAGACATTCACACCCCAGGCACGCACATGGCTGCACACAAGCCACCACAAGCCCTGGGCTTAGCAATGCAGTTGGCACTTGCCAGCTGCCAGTAGGACATGCCTCCGCGCCCCTACACACTGCCCCAGTGCCTCAGTGCCCGTACACAGTGCCCAACTGCCGCAGTGCCCCAGTGTCCCTACACATGCCAGCTAAAAGGCAAGGCCATGGCCCACTGGGAGTCCCATCCTGTGCATGTCACACGCCACACATGACACGTCCGACATGCTGTGACACCACATGCTGGAGAGTGAGCAAGCTGTTCTGAGCCTGCAGGCCTGCAGGCCTTGGCGAGCACAGTTGTGTGTGGGTCACACATGGTTCTTCTGCCTGGGCCTCTGCATGACTGGCAGCTCGTTGGTGGTCATCAGGTTGTACTTGCTGGCATCCAGGCCTGCCAGCTCCTGCTCAATGGGTACCCGGATGCACCCCAGGCGGCGCATCAACCAGAAGTAGGGCAGGAAGAAGAGTGCGACCCAGGCCATGGTGACAAGCAGGGACACAATCTGTGCGGCCAGCAGGGTGCCGTCACCACCAAAGAAGGCGCCCCAGCGACGCCCGGCTGCCGGCAGGCAACACAGGCAGCAGCAAAGTGGGTGTCAACATGTCGACATGCCAAGTGCAACAGGTCGACCATCAAAGTGTCTGCTCGAGTGAGTCAACCGCGCCCGATCATGATAGCCATGCTTAGGGAAAGCTGATGCGCTGGCAGCCTGTACACACTGTTTCAACAGCGCCGTATAATTGCGCACATCTACTCTAGGAGGAGCCGCACCCACTGCTTGCAATCACTTTTCCTCAAAGCAGGCAAAACACTACAGCCACATTGGCATCAGAGCAAACGGCTGCACACTGTCGCTTACTGGACTCACCTGCTGGGTTGACCCCATACAACTCCTTGACAAAGCTCTCCCGGGCAAACAGCCCCACAAATAGCGTCCCTACCACCCCACAGCCTAGGTGCATGGGCGCAGCAGCCACCACATCATCCAGCAGGAGCCTCAGCATGAGGTAGTCCAGGCCCAGGAAGGTGGCTGAGCCCAGTACTGCCACAATCATGGCAGCCCAGGGGTCTATCAAGCCACAGCCGGGTGTGACAGCCACCAGGCCGCACAGCACCCCGTTGCACAGCTGCATCACATCCCAGCGCCTGCACAGCACAGCACAGTACGATGCGGCAGGGGATCAACTTGAGTTTGTCCTCGGGCCTAGTGACAAGTGCATGCTGCGCTGCACATGGACAGCCTTGTACACAATGAGCCACATGCTGGGACGCAGTCATGGTCATTCATGGGCCCGGCACCCCAAGCTCGCACCTTGTGAACACAAACGCCAACACCATAGCCGACATGCCCCCCACACCAGCAGCCAGTGTGGTGGCCACAGCTGTGCGGGCGACCATGGATGCAGAGTAGGGGCCTGTGATGGCTGCAGCACTGCCAGGGTTGAAGCCGTACCAGCCAAACCTGCAAGCGCAACAGCACACGCCACAACACAGGCAACAGCAGCATGCATCAGGGCAGCACTCTATGCAGGTGGCATCTCGCACATAGGAACCTTCGGGTTATGTAACCAAGTCGAGTGCCTCTCTGCCGGCCAAGACCACCTACATTGGCCATACACATCTGACAGCCTTGGCCGGGATGGCATGCCATTATGCTGCACTGTATCGTGTCCGGCACTGCGCTTTTGATCTCTATGGCATACTGACATGCAGATGGTACAGTGAAGCATCCAATGTCAGTGACATGCGTCCTGAGTACATGTGTGCGCACCAGAGGAGGAATGTGCCCAGCACCACCAGGTTGCCGTTGTTCTCCCTGTAGTCTGTGTTGACCTGGCCATCCACACCAAAGCGGCCAGCCCGGGGCCCAATGAAGTAGGTGCTCACCAGGGCTGCCATGCCGCCAACCGTGTGCACCACAACACCGCCTGCGCATGAAACACACACGTCGTCATGGGATAGGACTCTGATTACCCCCACCAAACTCAACCACGACTCTGTTGCCAGTACTACCATCGGATTGCATGCACAGCTGTGAACAAACGTGCCCACACACCCATGTTCACATTCTTCCCACACCTGCAAAGTCCATGGCTCCACTCCCAAACAGGGGCTTGACATTGTTGGGTGACAGCCAGCCCCACTCTGTCCACAGCCAGTGCACCACAATGGGGTACACCTGCAGCACACACAGCATGACAGCACAGCGCAATCAGCCCCCAGACATGCCAGGCAGTAGCACAGCAAGAGCAAGCTGCATCGTGGGCGTCACCCCATCCCTGATGTGTGTGTGACTTTGGGTGGGTCAACCTGTGCTCAAGCCAGGAACAGCATGTTCTGTCTGAGACCTTTCTTGGGTATACATGGCAACTCAAGAGTCACTCTTGAGTACAGTGTACTCCCAGGTGTCCCTCACAGCAACCTGCAACCACCAACCACTCCCCGGCAGTCACACATACACATCTGCTACCCACAGCCACAGTGTACACATGTGCAGTGTTGCGGGCCTCAGGCCAGTGGCCCTCCTCTCACCAGTCCAGACATGGCGCAGGTGTAACCCAGGTACACCAACAGCGTCATGCGCTCAGCCACTGCGCCCGCCGTGATGGTGGCTGCTGCTGCTGAGAAGGCCCAGTGGAACAGGAACAGCGACCAGCTGCTGTCACCGCCCGTGCTGTCAGTGGTGCTGGACAGGGCAAAGTCGCCGGTGCCTATGAAGCCATTGTTGTGGCCAGACGGGCTCTCCCCAAACGCGAGCCCGTTCCTGCAGGGTTGTTACGGCCGATACAGAGCAGGCAGCTTGCTTCAGGGCAGCGTGGCCTTGTTGCATGATGACTTGCCAACAAGGGCATGGTGTAAGTACTGTGAGCATCAAGACACAGTCGGCATGCGCTAGGAGGCTGCTACTGTTTGACGGATGCTGCAGTTGTCAAGATGCGTCGGTGAATGCTCGCTCCCACGCCTGACAATATCAGTAGCAGCCATATGCCTGCACTCACCCTAGCACGAACCAGCAGACGGTGCCAACTGTATGAACAGTGCAGCAGGCCATGTGCAGGAATAGAGTCAGCCAGAGCATTCGATGTGACACAGTGCCTTGGTCAGCAACAAGAGCTGGTCAGTCAACAAGCAGATGAGCATGCATGGTGTGTACGCTCCATCAAAGACAGGTTGGTTGTTGCATGCCTATGACATGCTGCTGATGTTGTCAGCATGCTGCATGCTGCTAGTGGTTCTGCATTCACAGCAGAATGTTGAGTCACGACACGTGGGCTACTTGCTGCATACATTTAGGGCCAGTGCTGGCAGATGCATAGTATGCTGCTGCTTTGATTCTTACCAGCACAGTCTAGCAGATTCTTCAGCAGTATGTTACGGTTGCTTTTGACACGCACATGGCCAGCACAAAGCTGCAGCACAACAGCAAGAGGCAACCACTGATTTGTGCAAGCACAGGAGGTGCAGAGTGGGGTAGACTGCACCCATGCATCATGCTGCAGAATACCCACACAAGGCACCTGTGTCTGTATTTAGGCACGTAATGTGATAAATGGGCACAGTATGGATCAATTCTCGTAAAATGACGAGCCGGGAGCAGCAGCTGTAGACCAGGGTTGTTTTGGTCTCGGACACCCCAGCAGGGGCTGCACTAGCAGAGAGTGCAATGAGCGCACTCCAGGTGTTGCCATGGGGCTGTAGTAAAAGTAACTCACCATCGCAAATCCACTCTGCATGATGAACACCAAGTAGCTGCATGCAGCAAGAATGGATGGGGGTGGGTTGTGGGCGAAAGCGGAAGTTACACACTCAGTGCTGCTATTAAGCTCGTCTGCTGTTGCCATACACTGCTGAAAAAACTCCGTCACAACAACGTGTACCACCCATACATGCTGTCAATACAGTGCATTCCCTCACCTGCTGAACAGTATAAAGGAGACATTGATGCTGTCGGTGTTCTGCACCCTGGACGTGGCCAGGTAACGCAGCACGGCTGCTTGAGCGCCTTCACCACTGACATCGTAAGTGTTACATATGGTTGTGGCCACTGCGCTATCCACGACCAGCGCCTGCACTGCTGAAAACTCAGCCTGTTTGCATGTGAAGACGGACATCTAGATGACGGACGCCGTGTTAGCGCACTAGAGGCTTATGATAGAAATTTCGGCAACGCAGCTACCATAAATACGCCAGGCACAAGGCCAGTACTGTTTTGTGCGAGCACAGCTGGTTTGCCGAACGTTGACACCACCGCCCGGGTGACGCAGCTGTACAGCACACGATAGGTTTTTGCACTGTTGCGTTGTGAGCCATGTGTTGCGATCTGCGGCAGGTACACCATGTGACCCACATGGGCAGTGCAGTTGCATCACACTTATGAAGGTTGACCTCTTGTCGTGCCCACCGTCGCTTGTCCGAGAATCTGCAAACGCGATACTCAACTTTGTAACATGGCAGCTGCTGCAGTGCTGCATTGACGCATACCTCATTGAGTGATCTGCACGCTGCCCACCGCTGGCTTGAACCCTGGACGCGTAACCACCTTTACACCTTACACCAAAAATACCGAATAGTGTTTCTACAAACTACAGCAAGGCCGCTTCCTGCCGACCACGGACGACGACAAAACAGGTCCTGCAACAGTGTGCTGCCAGGTTGGCAAGCTGGTGAGCACTTTCCACCACAACAGCCCGATGACACAGGCTCACACAAGCCACGCAACATAACCAATCTGTACGAAAGTATACACAGCTGTACGGCCTGACTATCTACCTAGCTACACAACGAACATGCAAAATAGTCCCTTGTGTGCCCAGCAACATTCTCTGTACATGGTCTGGCATGACTGCGATCTGCCAGCCAGCCGTCCCGACAAACCACACACCCACTACACCCCCCTAGCAGCCCTGCATGTGCCACCACATCATGTACACCATAGGCCAACACACCCAAAGACGCCACGCCACGTGGCGTTGACAGGTGAAGCAGGCGCCTCTGCTTGCATCACTGCCCTGGCTCCTGCTTCACAGCAGCCCCACCAGGACCTGCTGTTGACCCCTGGGCAGCACCGGCACCTGCTGTTGCTACTGCCTTGTCCCCTTCTGCCTGCCCACCCCCCGCCTCACACTTCACCACCCCCTCCTTACACTTCACACCCGCCCCTGCCTTGGCAGTTGCAGCAGCAGCAGCAGCCACCACTGCAGCAGCCGCATCCGCCCGCTGCTCGCGCTGCTGCTCTGCCAGCTCCCCAGTGCTGCCGGTGCCAAACAGCTGCTCCTGTGCATAGAACAGCATGTAGGCCTGCACCTGGGCCACATCCGCCTCACTGACGGCAACCACCCAGGGGTCGTTGATGAGGTACCACGAGCCGTCACACTTGATGTACGACACATAGTGCCCGCTCGACATGTCCCCCATGTGGCTCACCACACCAAACAGCTCGTACAGGCAGCTCTCAGCAAAGCTGGGGCCCTCCTCAGCACCGGGCCCGCCCTCACCGCCTGCTGCTGCAGGGGCCGGGGGCGCTGTGCTGCCGTTGGCTGCAGGGGCTGGCCTGCAGTGCGGTGCACGGGCCACCCCCCTCAGCATGTGGCTGGTGGTGAATGGCGCCATGTCAAGGCCATGCAGGGGGAAGCTGAGGGGCACGTCCAGCTTGCGCGGGCGCTGCGCTGCCCCGCCGTGCTCAAAGCGCTTCACATGGAAGCACAGCACCAGCGGCAGGCGCCTGAAGCTCAGCTGCTTGAGTGCTGCGGTGCTGCTGCCGCAGGCGCTGCAGCGCCAGTGCGCCGCGGCCCCGAGGCGCTCGGGGCGCACGTAGCGGCGCAGGCAGCCGGCCAGGGTGAGGTCGTTCATGCGCTACACAGGCAGCAGGCAGGGCAGGAAAACGTGTGTGGATTGAACACAGGGCACTGTCAAGACCTTTAGGGGCTCCCACAGGCCTTGTGGCAGGCAGTTGGTGCTGACACAAGACGTAGTACTGCCATCCACACAGGTCGAGTTTGTTGGGTGCTGGGCATGTCAGGCAGGGCTGTTGATGGTGTCATGATCAACACCACATGAGAGAGGTAGCCATGTTGGTGTGCACGGTGAATGAGCTCAGGTCTTTGGCACTCGGCCTGTGTAAGTTGCCACCACAGGGGTTTGCCCCCCCTGTTCCCTACACGCCCCCTTACCAGTAGTGCGGGTTGTGCCTTCTTGCCCACAGCCGCCCCTGAGGCACTGCTGCCCTTCTTCACCACAGCAGCCTTACTGCCCTGCCCTGAGGCCTTCACAGCAGGTGGGGCACTCGCAGGCCTCACATGCCCGCCTGCCGCTGCCGCCCCACTCCGTGCTGCTGCTGCCCCCCCAGTCCTTGCTGTTGCTGCTGCTGGCTGGGCCGCTGCAGGGGCCTCCTGGGGCTGCAGCCAGGGAGGCAGCGGCCAGTCCCCTGTGCCAGCAGCTGTGGCTGCGTCCTGTGCTGCTGCAGCTGCCGCGGCTGCCTCTGCTGTCACAGGAGGCACGCCCGGGCAGCACAGCTGGCCGCGTTCATACAGCAGCCTGGCCCACACTGCCAGGTGCTCCTTGCGGTAGAAGCGCCCCTTGTCGTCCCGCTTCTTCAGCAGGCCAGCCTCAAAGGCAGCAGCCACCAGCCGCTCACCCATCTTGGCAGCAGCAGCAGCAGCCTTGGAGGGCTTGGGTGTGGTGCCTGCAGGGGCCTGCTGCTTGTAGCTGCCCGCGCCAGGTGCCAGCTGCTGCTGCTGCTGCATCTGCTGTTGTGTGTAGTAGTCCACTGGGTTGAACTGCTGGTACATGGGAGCAGAGCCACCAGGGTGGGCCCAACCAGCACCTGCTGTTGCTCCCAGCGTATCCATGCCGCCCAAGGGGTGCATGGGCTGTGTCGCATCACCACCAGCAGCAACAGCAGCGGACTGCCCAGCAGCAGGCTCACTGAACAAAGGGCCCCCAACGGGCAGGGCAGCAGCAGCAGCTGGGTCAGCGGCAGCAGCAGCAGCAGCCCCGGCTACTGCATGCTGTGCCATGCTGCGCTGTGCTGCGGCCCTGTCATCACTGGGTGATCTGCCCTGTGCCTTTGCTGCAGCTTTGGCCTCCTCACGCAGCCGCTGTCGGTGTGTGTTGTGTGGGTGAGCAGGTGTGAACAGCAGATCACAGCAACATTCATGTCAGCCAGTAGCCATGCAGCAATTCTCAAAGTTTCCACCACTGCCGATGTTTCCTTTGCTGCTGACTGCTTCCCAGACTCATTTGCGACTCCACAACTAGGTCTCATACACTGCATGCCATGTCACAGTACGTCCCCTCTCGCTACATCATGTGGTGCATCACACACTTGCTACCACCACCATCCCTGCCCACCCATCTCCAAATCCCTGCCCCACACCCAAACCCCTAGCCAGCCGCCCCACACTGCATGCCTGAACCATCAACAGAGCCGTCTATGTCTCGCGCAAGCAGCTGCTGGTGCATGTGTGCTCCACCCTGCAAGGACCCCCCAGCCTGGACACACCTTGTTGGCCTCACACCCCTTCTTGAGGTGCCTGTTGAGGCAGTACTTGCAGGAGCCACACCGCGTCTTCAGCTTCACTGCAGCAGCAGCACTGCTCTTGGAGCCCTTGGACCCACCCCCACTGCCACCAGGGCCTGCAGGCACAGCTGCTGCTGCTGCTGCATCCCCATAGCCCCCACTGTTGTACATCTGTGCCTGCTGCATCCAGTCCCCACTGTATGCCGCCGGGTCATAGGCTGCGTCCCCATAGGGTGCCATGCCCCAGCCCTGCATGTACGCCTCATACGCCTGCTGGTCGTACGGCTGCATCTGGTCTGCATACGCCGCCGCGTACTCCTGCATGCCGGCTAGGTCGTAACTGCCAGCCTCGGCGAGGCCTGACATGTCTGGGTAGCCACAGGGGAAGGTGCCCAGCTGCTGCTGCTGCTGCTCCTGAAAGGCCTGATCTGGCTGCTGCTGCTGCTCTGGCTGAGGTTGCTGGAAGGGTTGATCTGGTTGCTGCTGCTGCTGCTGCTCTCCCTGAGACTGCTGTGCCTGTTGCTCTGGCGTGTCAAACTGCTGCGCGTAGTGCTGCTGCTGCCCCTGCGGCTGTTGCTCGCCTGCTGGTGCCCCCCAGGTTGGCAGCAGCTTGATGGCTGTCTGCTTGAGTGCTGTCATAGGCGCCTTCACAAACTGACTCAGCCCACCACCCACACCACACACCAGGCTGGATCCAACCCCGGCAGCGCCAGCTGCATCAGCATCTGCATCCATTGCTACCGCACCCTCTGCTGCTTGCTGCAAGGAGGCAGGCCCTGCCACGCTGGGCTGTTGTGCACTCTGCTGCTGCTGCTGCTGCTGTGATACAGTGCCCGCCTGCTCTTGCTGCTGCTGCTGCTGCTGCTGCTGCTGTACAGTGCCTGCTTGCTCTTGCTGCTGCTGGCTGGGCTGCGTGGCTGTACTCTGTGGTGTGGATTCACGTAGGTCCACAGGCCACTGCCTTGCAGGACCCTCAACCAGGCCCCCTGTTGCTGCTGCTGCTGAGGGGCCCCCAGCACCACGGCCATCACCAGCAGCAACAGCTGGTGTGTCGAGCTCTGGAGTGGCCTCCCTGTGCCCCCCTGCCCGGCCCCCACCCCCCACCTGCTGACTGGACTGGCTGGCAACAGGCCCGCCCACCTCACTGGCCCCCGGGCTCTTCTCACTCCTCTCACTCTGTTCCCCGCCCTCACTCAGGAGCTCAGGGGACAGTGACCCTGCCTGTGTGGCCCCACTCACTGCGTCCCCACCTGCACGCCCGCCCTGGCCCTTGCCACTGCCAGCACCATCAGCAGCTGCCCCTGCAGGGCCTTGAGACCCCTCTCCCTGCTGCCGCACCTCGTCCTCCTCCCCTTCCTCCTCCCCCTCACCCCTGCTGAGCCCTGTGCTGAGGCCCCCCTCACCCTCACCATCACCCTCCTCAGCCCCTGTCACAGCTGACAAGGGCAGGGACATGCTGGTGGCCTGGCTGGCAGCCCCTGCATCACGCCCTAACAGCCCCCTGCCTCCGCCTGCTGCTGTGTCCCGCTCAGTGTCTGTGTTGTTGTCCCAGTACTCCATCAGCAGGTCTGAGGGAGGGGGTGTGGGGCTGGGCGTCATGCCAACCACCAAGGGAGGGGTGGCCTCCCGCAGGCCCATCAGGTCTGCAGCCTCAAGCCCAGCAGTGGCCAGCGGGGCACTGATACCCAGCCGCTTGGCTGCTGCAGCAACTGCAGGAGAGGCCTCCTCGCCCGCACCCGCAGCTGCTCCCGCAGCACTGCCGTGCTGCGGCCCACCCGCCTCTGCCTGCTGCCCGCCCCGCCCTGCCTGGACCGCTGTGGCCGCCCCTGCTGCTGCTGGTGGTGCTGCTGGCGGCCTGTGGTGCGCCTCCAGGGGTGGCAGGCGGGGTGGGCGGGGGACATGTAGGTCTAGGCTGATGTCCCTGAAGGGGTCGTGGGCTGTGGAGGTGTGGCCACATGCACAGCAGCGCACATCTGAGCGCAGGAGGCCACTGAACACCAAGTCCACCAGGACAGCACCTGGGCCTGACTCAGGGGGGCGGCTCGCAGCTGTCAGGGGGAATGACGATGACAGGAGCGCAAGCATCAAGGGCAGCAGCACAGCCGTCAGATACACATACAGCAGCAGCAAAGGCCAGCTGGTTGGTCCTACATCGTGTGACTTTGCTGACGTAAGGCTGTCATCAACTGTTAGCCTCACGGCACATCAGACAGACTCAAAGGACTTGTGATCCAGACATCTTGCTGCTGCTTCACACCATCACACCAGCGACTCAGGCCACATGCTGCTCACCCTCCATGTCTCCCTCTGGCTCAGGTGTGGCTCCACTGCTGATGGGGGTCTCGTACCCACTCAGGTCCCCACCAGGCCCCGACTGCTGCTGCTGCTGCTGCTGGTCCTGGCTAGTGGGATCCAGGGGCCACCCATTCACCCCATTGCTGCCTGGCAGCTCCACATGCGGCCGCTGCTGCTGCTGCTGTGTCGGCTGCATTGCAGCAGCGTCGAAATGGTGCTGCCGCAGGGCTGCTGGCACCATGGGGAGGTGCTGTCTCGTCTGCACACCAGGCAGGCCCCCTGCAGCAGCAGCAGCACCCAAGCCAGGCAGCGAGCCCCCCAGCACATTGAGGTAGCCGCCGCCCGCAGCAGCAGCAGCAGCAGCCTGGCCCTGGTGACTGCAACTGCCATGGACGCCGGTCAGCTGCTGCTGTGGCTGCTGCTGTGGCTGCTGCTGGTGAGTGCCTGCTGCCTGCTGGTGGGGGGCGGGTGAACCCCTGGATGTACCTGCTGCTGTGCCTGCTGTTGTGCCTGCTGCTGCTGCTGGTGGGCCCAGGAAGATGACTGAGCCCGACAGGCCCTCCAGCAGTGACAGGTAGAACTCATGCGCGTCCTGCTGCTGGTAGCCGGCCAGGCTGTCGGCAAAGCGCCACCACTGGTACAGGAAGTCTGCAGGGCTGAATGGCTGGCGGTTGCCCGAATACACCTCCCCAAACACAGTGTCCTGTGGGGGCCGGGGGCAGTAGGGTGAAGCAACAGAAGGGGAACAGGTGAGGGTGTTGCTGGAGTACGAGGGAGGACAATGGAGCATGTGGGGATGAGGCAGAGACATGACCATGAAACACCACAGGCAGACCCAACCAGCTGTGCAGAACATGGCTGCGATTGCGGCTACAGCACAGCACCAGCACAGCGCGCAGGACATAATGCGGCAGGGCTCACCATTTGACAGGACAGGCAGGGCTTGTCTCGTGCTGTGAGCCTGCAGCTGCCCGGGTCATGGCCCTCGCCCAGGTAGAAGCTGCGTAGGAGGGGTGCATGCATCATCACCTGTGCACAGCACACAACACACAACACACACACAACACAGCCCAGAGTGTGTCCAGCGCACACAATGCACCACGCTGTCACTGGCCTAGGCTGCACACCCCACATTGCTGAGCCCCTGTCATATCACTTGCAGGTGGCTAACACTCAAAGTCTGAGGCGCAGTTGCTGCAGCCATGGCTGGGCAGCCCCCAACAAAGCCCTGTGTGCACCCTGAAGCCTTGATGTGTCAACCCCTGTGCGCTGCTGTGTTCACCCTGATGCCCCTGCTGTTGCTGAACCACGACACTGTGTTGCATCAAACCCATGGCCCTGCTGTGTCCCCTGCTACCTGCAGCACGCTGTTCATGAAGCATGTGTTGCCCAGGTTGTTGAGGCCCCGCAGCCCCAGGGGCAGCCCATCAGACGCCACACAGTCCTCCCAGCTGCCTGCTGCTGCCGCCGCCAGCAACGACGCTGCCTGCTGATCTGCGCCTGCTGCACCAGCTGCTGTCGCCCCCGCTGTGTCTGCTGCTGTCTGGCTGCTGGAGTTGCTGTTGGGTTTGCAGCCAGGCTCTGGTGAGGGAGCAGCACCCAGCTTCTGCCGCTTGGACAGGAGGGCTGGACCGGGATCGTTGCTTGGGATGCTGCAGTGTACGCTGTGACCATTGCGCTGCATCCATTGCTGGCACGCAATCTGCAACAGCATGGGCATGTGGTTAGCTGAGCAACATGAGCAGGTACAGTGCAACGAACTGTGCAGAGAATGCTGCAATCTGGCAGTCACCGGTTGACAGGTGCTACACGGCCTGCCTTTCCCAAACCCAGCTGTGTGTAGGTGCGTTGACTCACCAATAAGGCTTCATCAAAGCACTCAAGGTACACATAATCCTGGCAGCGGCTGCAGTGCAACTCCAGCCGGTGTGTGTCCAAGGATACCAGGTGGTCTGCAGCAAGCAGGGATGCAACAGAGGGGTACACAGCCAAGGTTGCAGGCCTGAGATTATTTCTTTAGAAGTCACATAGCAGCACAGCTGCAAGCAGAGCAAAGCCCAACCGCTGCTACAGCTATGCGACACCAGCGACGCTAGGATCATGTCTGCAGCTGTCGCGACTGCTTGCTTGCGCGGGACTTCTAACGCCCTGGGAAGGAATCATGAGCCACAATGCACGTGATGACTCAAAGTGCACATGACGCGCGGCATACTCCACATGCAGCTACATGTCCAATGCTGCTGGCGGCAATCTGGCACGTGGGGCGCCCTTGCAATGCCAAATGCCTTCCATACTGCAAAACCTGCCAACTTTGGTCGGGGACACCATCAGGCATGGCGTTGCCTGAAGGTCCAGCAGCAACTGCTCTACATTTGACTGCATGACTTGCACGCTTGCTAAAGACACCCTGCTGCTCACCGCAGTCATTGCCAGCCTCTTGAGAGCCCTTGTCTGCTGTACGTAGGCACGACAGACACACGTAAGGCTGGCAGCTTGCTGCCGTGCCTCCTTGCACACCCTGCACGTGAGATACCACCGTGGCAGCTGTCATGACAATTACTAGCAAGGCCAATGCAGAGGATGCGGCCACAAGGTGCAGGCCGTTCTGCAGACTCTCGTTCAAGAGTCTGATATGTTGGAATACGCTGTCATTCCAGCGGACGAAATAGCATGCCCATGACAGGGTGGCAACACAGGCATGTGCTCTCCTGACCATGCGTTCCCTGCTTACAGCCCTGGCTTGTTGCTTGCGTCAGCCAAGGCTTGCACACCATGCACCTCAAGTGTTTGAGAGTGCCTTATTCCATGTTCAACACATCAACGTCCGTGTTCATAAAGGTTGAGGCACCTGAGCCAGCCCAGCACATGTGCCCAGCACAGGCCTGAGCTGCTGCAGGACTCACCGCTGGAAGTAGCTTCAGCAGCAGCTGTCGCAGCTGGCCAACACTGTACTGTGCTTCATCAATGTGGCTGCAACAAACACCTCCCCTGACACGCTTCGTGCCAGCCTTTTTGCTCAACATCAGCAAGTCTCAGCAATTTCATGTCACCGTGATCTTGGCGCGTACTTGCAATGATGATGTGATGGAGAAAAATGTTGCCAGCACACTGGCGATCATAAGTATGCCAGAGCCAAGCATAACTCAAGAGTGGGAGCCACTCTATCAACAGCTGACACATCTTCGTTGTTTGCTTGTTTAGAATGGCTCAACAAGGCTTGTGAAAGAGCTGATCGCGGTTACTACAACTCTCAAGCGTGCTGACCAGCCAGGCGGTAAGAAAGATTTCTGTAGATCAAGTGCTAAGTCTGCAGAGTGATGGGGCGATCCAGAAGCAGAGACCGTTATGACAGAAAACGAAGCAGAAGCAGGTCAAGATCTCGCGATCGTGACCGCAGGAGACGCAGGTATTGTTGTCAAACTGGGGCAGCAGCAGTAGCCTTGCACATGGCAGTGGGCTGCTGGCTTCTTGCTCAGCAGCAAATGTGCTCACACCTGTCTGGTGTCACTGCAGCCGAAGCAGAAGCAGGGACAAGCGGGACAAGGGCTGGTCGGAGCCTGATTCAGCAGTGGTGAGGACGCTTACAAGTCGCCCCCGTTGTCATCTTCCTGCAACATGTGGGCTGTAGCTGCCTCTTACCAAGAGCTCACAAATCAGTATCTCTGTGTTGCAGGCACAAATGCAGGCGCTAGCAGCAGTTCAAGCGCAAGCGCAGCTGCAGCGGCAGATGCTGGCTCAGCAGCAGGCCCTCATGGCTGCAGTGCCCACCGTGGCGCCCCCAGCAGCAGCACTGGTGGCCGCAGCAGCAGCTGGCGGTGCCACGCTAGCCGCAGGCCCTGCTGTTGACAGCACCACAGCGAGGAAGTCGCGTGAGGTGTACATTGGCAACCTGGCCATCGGCTCGGTGACACCAGACATGTTGACGGAGCTGTTCAACGCAGCCTTGGTGGGTATGGTTCCGGACCCACTGCGGGAGCCCCCAGTCATCAATGTCAAGATGGATGCAACAGGTGGGTCCATTGTGTGCTGTGTGTAAGCTTTCAGGTGGCGTGTCCCTCACTGTACATGCTTGGCAAGCCTGGCCACCCGACTGAGGTTGTGCTCTCTGCTTGCGGCCCCGGGCCCACCGCAGCATTTGCGCCAGAGCTTGCACGGCAGCTGGAGGTGCCTGGTCCTGACAGCAGCATGCAAGTGCTACTATGTGACGTTTGATGTTGTGAAGAGCTGCGCCCCAGGGCTGTCGTGCCTGAACCCTGTCTTGGTGTGATATGCAGGCCGCTTTGCGTTTGTAGAGCTGCGCACGGAGGAGCTGGCCACCACTGCCATGTCACTGGACAAGACTGAGCTGCTGGGCAGGTCCATGAACATCGGGCGACCCAAGGGCTACGTGCCTGGCACCTCAGCACCTGGTGAGCCACACACTCCGGCAATGTCACTGTGACTGGATCACTGACACCGCTTCCTTGTGACAACAACACAGGTGTACAGAGGCGCTGCTGTGGCTCCCCATCGTCATGGCATTGTCATACCTGTTGAATCTGTCAGCACCACACATGCACACATGCAGTCAGGCAGCTGCAAGGCTGGCGTTGGCCGGGGTGTGTTGGCAGTCACAGGCTTGAAGTGTCACAATGTACAGCTGGATGCGCAAACAGGGCATGCCAGGGGGTGTGACCCAGTCCTGTGGTGTGTTCCCGCCCTGCTGCAGCTGCCAATGAGACCCTGGCTGCTGCACAGCAGATTGCTGCTGCACTGTTGGGAGGTGTCACCCCTGTGGTGCTGCTGGAGAACATGATGAACGCAGCCGCCATCCGCAGCGCTGACGAACGCCAGGAGGTGAGCATACAAAGGGTGACCCTCAAGGCTGTGCCTGCATCCGGACTGTCTGGTGTCACTGTTTGTCTTGGTGTCTGTCACGTGCCGTGTCGTTCCTGGCTGTTGTACCTGCCGCCTCAGCCATCTCAACTGTTAACTCATTCTGCTGTGATCTCGGACTGTCCCCTGCCGCCTCCAGGTGTCAGAGATGGTGTATGAGGAGAGTGTGCGCTGTGGCAAGGTGCTGGGCATTGCTGTGCCTGTGCCTCCCCCCGAGGTGGCTGACGACGAGAGCAGCCACGTGTATATCAAGTTTGCGACATCAGGGGAGGCAGCCAAATGCAAGGAGATGATGGACGGCAGGATGTTTGATGACAGCAAGGTGAGGGAGTGGCTCGAGTGGCCGGCCAAGCTGTGTCTATGGGCCCAGCTGCCTGCACCAGCTATGCTTGCGAGTGGGCAGCTGCACCAGCAAGCTGGCACAGCTGGATTGGCTGGGACTCAGGGGTGCATGTTGCTGGACACCTCTGGCAGACTTGTGGGTTCACGATTATCGGCTGTAGACGAGTCCGCGTGCGCACGTGCAGACAAGCCGAGTGCTCACGAGCTGTGTGCATGTGCTGCCGCCTGCAGGTGAAGTGCACGCATGTGACCGAGGCGGACTACACGCGCGCATCTGCTGGGGAGTGGATCCGGCCAGGTCAAGCACCCCCAATGCCAGCGGTCATGCAGCCATACAGCGGCTTCCCAGGCTTGGCGTCCATTCCTGGGTTGCCGGCACCTGGTGTTGGCCTCGTGCCTGGGCTGCCTGGGCAGGCGCCCCTCAGCATACCCTCCCTCACCAGCACAACACTGCAGGCAGGAGGCGGGCTGGGGCTGCCTGGGTTTGGCGCAGCATTCCCGCCTCCACCATAAGACTGCAGCTGCAGCTAGTGGTGGTGTGTGGTCACTATTTGGCTGCTGGGGGCTCAGGTGGCGTTGGTGGAGCGGCTGAGCTGGGTGTGCTCTTGTTGTGTGGCAGCTTCAGCTTTGTTGTAAACTGCTTCTGGGCCCATGAACAGCCAAGCATGGCTTGGCAGGGCAAGCTTCTTGTGCAGCACGTGCTAGCTAGCTTGCACTGGCTGTCGGGTGACCTCTTCGCGCCGCAAGCACAGCAGTATCATGTTTCTGTATGGCTGTCAGGGTTGGTGAAGTACATGGTGGAACGCAGGCAGTTGGTGCAGATTATGCAGTGCTCGCATTTGGTACCGGGTCTCTTCTTGGCTCAGATCTGCCAGTGGTTACACAGAAATGGGTGCTGCTGATAAGTGTGCCTGCTTGTGCAGCAGGGTGATGTGCAGACATGCGGAGATGTCAGCTGCAGCAAGTAACCCGCCACTGCAGATGGGTGATCATTCACGTCAGAGAGAGGGGCCTACATGTGGTCATGGGGCCCTGCATCACAGGGCATGCTAGGCACGGGTGAAAGGGGCGCCAACACAGCATACTGAACTGTAGACATCGCTATGCTGTGCGTCAAAGCACGCTGATGCAGTGCTCGTTGAGGCCGATGGTCACACACAAACACCATTCTCTCACGACTATAAGACAAGTAACACAAGATCTTATGTACAACAAAGCCCCGAGCACGCAGCACGCATCCATGCGCGGCTGTGGCACACAGCTGCATGTTGCAAAGCTGCAGACACACTCGGGGCCATGCATGGCAGAAGCTGTGCACTGTGCTTCAGCCAGCCGCCACTGGTGCTGCCCGCCGGCCCTGTCGGTGTTGCTGTTGCTGCTGCTGCTTGCGTTGCTGCTCCTGCTCTTCCTCGGCCTGCAGGAACTCAAGGGCGTATGCCCTGGAGATGGGGTCCACGTTGCTGACCTTGTTGGTGTGGCTAACTCCATACACCTTGTCAGCAACTTGCACGATCTGCGTCGCAAAGGCACACCAGACACGTCGGCACAGCATGCTCGCACATGCACTGGCATGCATGAAACACATCTAAATGCAACACACGGCAGCCAGCATCCAGCGCAGTTCACTAATGACATCGCATCGCAGATATGCCGGCGCAGATGATGCAATGGAGGAGGACGCATCACGTGATAGAGACACAGTGTGCATCAGAAGCACATGTCCTGACATATCATCGGACGCCAGTGGTACTGGAGTTGTGCCATGCAAGAGTCCTGTAAAGCATTCCCTGCAGTCCCTGGGAGCTCAGCCAGGGCCCGCACCTGTGGGTGGAAGGTGGTGACGATGAACATGGCTGGGTTGCGCTCGTCATCTGCCTGCGCCCGCAGCAGCTTGGCCACTGTGGTGCGGTACTGTGGGTCCAGGGCTGCATCGATCTCGTCAAAGAGGTAGAAGGGTGCCGGGTCGCAGCGCTGGATGGCAAAGATGAGGGCCAGGGCCACCAGGGTCTTCTGGCCACCTGACAGCGACTTGAGGTTGACTGCCTCGTTGCCACGGCTGAAGGCCACCTTGACCTGCAGGACAGCACATACCAAGGTATTGCATGACACATGCGAGTGTCACGTACATTTTGTGATCAACAGAAACTATGGTTGCTTTCAAGCACAGCAGCCTGACTAGCAGAGGCGTAGCCAAAAAGCAAAGCAGTCCACAGGCTGCTGCACAAACATCCGATGCTTGCATACTATGTGAGCACTGTGCTGCAAAACACGTCCAGCAAGACACCCCACAGCCTCCAAGTGCATCATGTGCAGCACTGCATGCTTTGCGTTGTGATATCAATCAGTGTGGTCTGTGTGTTGGCCAAGCGCCTGCACACTCACGTTGACGCCGACATACTTCTCCGCCATGTTCTGCCTGCCTCCCTCGTCATCAGAGTCCTCATCCAGCTCCTCACCCTGAAAAGCAGGACATCAGGGCCGCAGATTGGACTCATTAGAGGAGCTCCATGTGATTCGCATGTCTGGGGCCAGGGCCAGGTGTCGTGCAGGCATAGCACAGCTACCCAGGCAACAGCTACTCAATGTTGCACACGCCAACACTGCCGTGCATCATCAGCTCAGCCATGTCCAACTGTTCCCAGAACAAGCACAGATCCCAGCGTGAGGTGGGGCGTGTTTCCTCACCTGTCTGCGCTTGATCATGACCAGCTCACCCTTGCCACCAGGCACCAGCTCAGCAAACACCTCCCTGAAGTGCTTGGCCACACCCTTGAAGGTGCGCTCAATGGACTCGTCCTTCTGCATCTCCAGGGAGTCCAGCAGCTCACGGATCTTGTCATCTGCAGCACACATGGACAGCAGCACACACAGCAGACATCCACATCAGCACGCCTGAGTGCAGAACGGCTCCACAACATGGCAACACACCAATTAGTGAGATGTGTGTTGAGGCAGCATATGGTGTCTACCGCAGTGACTGCTCAGGACAGCTGAGGATTCAAACCTACATGACAGCTGGTCCTCCTGACGCCGCCTCTCCAGGTCATCCAGCTGCTCTGTGAAGTGTGCATACAGGTCCAGTGCCTTCTTGTTCACATGCCCATACTTGGACAGCTCAGCCTGCACCTTCTTCAGGGCTGAGTGCAGCTCCTGCACATTCACACACACACGGCAGCCACAAGTACAAACTCAGTGTGCTGTCAAACTGCCGTGCACATGATGTTTTGAGTGCCCGTCCATGCACAGCAACCCCACACTATCACAGCTGTGAAACACATGTGTGGCGCTGCCCTCACCTTGGAGCCCTTGCCCTTGTACTTATCAAACACATCAGCGCTCAGACTCCCCAGCTCGCGGATGCGTCGCGCCAGGTCCTCACAGCGGGCAAGCAGCTGCGCCTGGCGTGTGTCCAGGGCAGCAGCCTGCCGGCCCTCCTCGGCGGCTGCAGCAGACCCAGCAGCTGCCTGCTCGCGCAGCTTCTGGCAGCGGGAGGTCAAGTCACGGATCTGCACAAACACAGTGACAATATAGTGACGGCTTATAAACAAGGGTGATCCTGCACCAGGGATGATACATATATGCACACATGTTGGCACACTCCTTGGGCAGTTGCCAGCGGTTGCCAGCAGACCGTTACAACGGCATTGCAAGCAGTCATACCGACAGACTTACTTAGCAATGCCCTTACCTGCTTGGCCACCGTGTCGGTCTTGCCCTCCAGCTCCTGCATGCGGCCCTCCACCTCCTTCAGCTC
Source organism: Chlorella sp. KRBP (assembly GCA_004335735.1). Lineage (NCBI taxonomy): Eukaryota > Viridiplantae > Chlorophyta > Trebouxiophyceae > Chlorellales > Chlorellaceae > Chlorella > Chlorella sp. KRBP. Next base: position 20,357 of record QAXK01005810.1, read on the forward strand.
GGCTTCTGCATGTGACAGGTCCTGCTGCAGAGCCTCAAGGCCAGACCTGCAGCCCACATCAACAGCACACCACACAGCCAGCACACAGCTCAGAGATTGGCTCACCCGCTCTGCTGATGCTGCGTATGCTATACACAAAAGCAGTAACTGCGCCAGGAACGCATCCAAAGTGCAGGCGGCAATAATCGTACCGGGCAGCATGCAACAGGCTGTCCAATCAGCCACAACAGCAGGCAAGCCAAGGCAAGCATGGCCATCCACCCACCCACCTGTCTGTCGGCAGGTCAAGAGGGTTGGGCGCGTTCTTGAGTTCCTGCAGGCGCTTGAGCAGGTTGGAGTTGAGGCGCGTCTCAAGCTTCTTCACCTCACTCTGGGCCTGCAGGACAAACAGGCAGCACACCCACAAGTCAGCACGACGTCATGCAGGCTGGAGCAGCTGTGTCGCCTGAAGCACATGACTTGGCACAAGACATGGCAACATCTTCATGTCAGCAGCATTAGGGGCGTCCGACTGCGCATGCCTTCATCCTGATGCATGGCTAGTGATTCCGCATGCGCGTGCTGACGTTGGCCTACGTAGCATTTACAGGCATGCATAAGGTTAATGCAACAGCACAGCATGCTGCTGATGACACCGTACCTGGCTTGCTGCCTTCTTGGCCTGTTTGAGCTCCTGCTCCAATGCCTCGATCTGTGGCTGCAGCTCGCCCAGCTGGCGGCGCTCAGCACTGGACAGGCCGGCATTCATGTCTGTGGCCAGCTCAGCCTGCAGGAAGCATGAAGCACAGGCCAGCAGTTGAGACCATGCATGTTTCTGACGCGCGCGTCGCAGTTGACTGCAAGCAGGGCCTCGGCATGTTGCAAAGAGAGGCAAAGACATGGGCGACAGCTCCTGGTGTTGCTGGGTTGTGACCCACCTCAGCAGCCCCAATCTGGCGCTGCAGGTCCTGGAGTGCTGCCGTTGCTGCCTCAATGCCAGCACTGACGGCCTGAAGCTGCTCCACCAGCTCCTTACGGTCATGCTCAGCTGCTGTCACCGCTGCCTTGGCCTGCACCACATCAACATGACACAAACACATCGTTTTGGGACAAGAAGAGCTGCGGGGTTTGACAAGTGCATGTCAGGTAGGACGACGTCCATTTCACAAGCCCTCAAGATGTTCCACGACATAGTCCAGTGCACATGGCAAGACAAGGATGAAGCTCTCTGGTGTACTTGCTGCCGTGCTGATGGCCTGTGCCAGCAGATCTACAACGGCAGCCGCCACATACAGCCTGCACAGCCCCTCACCTCAGCAAGCTGCTTCCTGCAGCTGCGCCGCTTCTCGTCTGCTGCAGACACGTTGGCCTCCAGCTTGATGATGCGCTGGCTCTCCTGGTCAGCCTCATTCTGGGCAGTGTCGCGCGACTCCTTGAGGGACTTGAGCTCAGCCTCCAGCTCCTTGTACTGCGGTGCACACAGCCACACAGCGCACACACGTCAGCACAGCGCATGTTGCTAGCTACACAAACGAGTTGCGCCGTTTCCTGCAGTGCCAGGACACCAGCACCCCTCGGATAGTGGAAATGCCAACGATGAGTCCACATCCAACTCCTATCAGAAAGTACCTGTGCTGAGAGAGACCAACCAGCATTCTAAAGGCACCAGTGCAACCAGCAAGCAGAAGCCGTACCCGCTTGTGGGTGAGAATCTTGCTCCTGGCGGCGTTCACAAAGCCTCCACTGATGGTGCCCTTGCGGCGCATGACATCGCCGTCGAGTGTGATGCCATCCACGGGCGCCCCGCTGGCCGCGACAGCCTCCAGCACGCTGCGGTCCTTGCACACCACAAAGCTGCCAAACACCTGTGATGGAGATGGGCGACGCACGAGGGCATTGTCAGTGTTGTTGCAGGCGGCATGAAACATCAACGCACAAGGAGACTCCTGCAGGATTGCCCTTTAAGACTCCTGCACAGGTGTGACCAGCCAGGGCAGTGGCAAGCACCAACTCTTACCTGCTGCACTGCCTTCTCGTACTTTTTGGGACACTTGAGCAGTTTGTGCAGAGGCACGGCATCACTCTTGAACTGGGTGGGGTAGTTGATGTTGGGCACGTTCAGCCGATTCAGCGGCATGAAGGTCACACGCCCACGCCCTGCCTTGTTCAGCAGGCGCACCAGGTCCAGGCCGACGCGGTCATCGTCCACAACCACCTGGCAGCAAACACAGCACATAAAAAAACCTGTTGCAGCAGCGCCTGGCAGCTCTACCAGCCATGCTCACAGTGCTCCTGAAGACACTCACCACACCCAGCGTGCAAGGCCTCAAGCACCTTCTCATCCATGCTTCCGTTGGGTTCTACACAGCAAACTGCCAGGCAGGCAGCACTGCCAGCGCAAGGCCCAGCCAGCGACGCGGCTGCACTGCAGGGCCAGGACCCTCACCTGGAAGAGCTGGTTGCCTGCCACCACATCTGCTGCTGTAACCAGCTGAGGCGGCACCTCCAGCACGTCCACCAAGCAGCCCGCCACACCATGCAGGTTGTGTGTGTGGCGCAGGTCCTCACTTGCCAGCAGGCCCTCCATGACGTCACGGGGTACAGCAGACTGCCAAGCCTGCGGTCCGCATGAGCGTCAGCACAGAAAGACAGATCAGCGTTGATGCCAGCGCCGCGGCCTGAATTGACAGGACACCAGGTGTGCTGAGGGTGTTCCGTTCAGCGCCCCAAAGGCAAAACGTGGCCCAGATGGAGAGTGCACCCTGATCGTTGCATTTCTCTAGGTACACGTTTCGA
>QAXK01005816.1:0-12557 GCA_004335735.1 Chlorella sp. KRBP
CGCTGAGCAGGTCGAGGTGGCTGTCTGACTTGGCTAGGTGTCACGGTGCACGCTGTGTGCCTGCCGATGGGGCAAGCTGTGGACGCTGAGCAGGTCGTGGTGACCGGTGGCTGTTTCACACGTTGTGTACCACGCCCTAAGCCTATTGACGCGGGACGCCCATGTGGAGGTGGCTGTTTGACACCCAGATGGAGGTGGCTTGTCTGGCTGTCTGCCACGACTTGTGTATGCTAGAGGAGCTCTGTGGTCTGCTGGCCACAGCCTGGCCTGATTGGTGCGCTGAGAACAGGGGCACAGATGTGATTCAGGTGGGCACGGGGGCGGGTGGGGGATTTGCGACTTGTTGGCCTCTATTTGCAGCACCCTGGTGGGTGTGGTGCTGGAGCGTGCTTGGCGACCGCCAGGCTGTGTAGTCGCAGCGGCAGCGCGTTGTGTTATGTGGCAGGGGGTGTAGGTGACGCCTGTAGGTGCAGAGCTGGGCGACTGTCTGCGTGTGGCCCCCCCCGTGCATGTGCGGGAATCGTCAGCGACGCGGTTTTGTATGTGAAGGCGCAGGCATGTGTGCTCGTGCTGCGGGTGGCACTCATTTGCTCTTGCGAGAGGGCGTGCAGCGGCAGCAGCGGCAGGAGGAGAGGCTGAGGCGGAACGAGGGCATGTCTCAGTGCTGGCACGTGTATGCGCCAGCTGCGTTGGCGCTGCGAGGGAGAATCCCACCGGCGCATTCATGGCACATTATGGAACGATTGCTGCTGTTGTTGTTGCTGCTGGCGTGGGCGGCTCCCATGCATTCATGAGCGTTGGATGACCAAGCCTTGACGCTGCGACTTCTTGGTGACGCCGCTGCAAGCTCCATGCGGTTTGATTGTGCCTGGTGATGCCATGGCGCACTGACACGGACAGCTATCACCACAGCTAGCGAGGCTCGCATCTTGCAGCACGCAACACACGGCACACGCGCCAGCACTGCCCTGCCCTAACCTCGCCTCCTACCGAGGCCCGCCTGCCCGCCTCTTGCCAGGCGGCGCTCTCCCGCGCGCAGCCCCTGGCTCATCATCCGAGTCGCCCCCCTCCCCGTCCCCAGCAGCACCCACCACCTCGTCCAGAGCTCGCTTGTTGCGGCCGGTGCGAGGCTGGGGCTGTGGCGGCGCAGGTGCCAGGTGTGGCGCCACCTCTGTCGCTGCGCCATGGCTGAGGGACCCTGACCGCTCCTCATCGTGGTGATGTTGGCCTGCGTCCTCCATCTCCTCGTCCGGGGCAGGCTCCGCAACGGTGTGAGGGTCACGAGCTTGCCTAGTCTGGAGCTGCGGTGCGGGTGGGGGCGTCCCGATCCCGGCAAGCGCAGCGAGGGACCCAGCGACAGCGCCATGGTCCGCGTGCCAGAGAGGCGTCGCCGCCCTGGGGCCTGTGGTCGCCTCGGCCGCCTGGTCGGCGCTGCTGGACATGATCAGGCGTGGGATGGCGGGGCCCACCGGCTTCGGCGTCAGGGGGCTCGCGCTGCGCACGGCGAGTTGTCGGCCGGTGGACGGCGTGGGTGCGCGCCGGCCCTGCTTCCCCAGCGGACGCGTGGCGCTGTGTGGCTCGTCCGCAGGCTCCGGGGCACGGCGGTGCGGCGATGGCTGCGCTGGGTGCGCTGGGTAAACCCAGCTTTGGTGCAGCACGGCGACGAGCTGCTGAGAGAGGAGCTCCATCCGTTCCTCCAGCGCTCGCATAAGTGCGACCATGTCGCGCTCGTTACGCCGACGCTCGCGCTCCGTCCGCCAGCAGCGCAGCATCAGCACCGCGCCGGCTGCGGCGAACGCGAGCCGGACCGTCCCGCGCACGCTCACGAGGACCACGTGCGTGCCGCCGCTGTGCGAGTGGCTGACTGCCGCGAGTGCGAGGTCCAGCAGTCGGCTGGGCAGCCTCAACGTGATCGGTACCTGCAGACCGGGCACGGCGGGTTGGCAAGTTGGCGAGTGAACGTTCAGTGAACATTCAGGCGTCCTCGAACACAGGTTGACGGAGCTCACTCACCTCGTCGCCCGGCGTCAGTGGCCACTCCCACTGGCGCCAAGTCAGCAGCGCCCAGCGCTCCACGACGGCGCACGCGGCCAGCAGCAGCAACGACACGACCCGGGCGCCGAGAGGCTGGCTGGAAGACGCGGGGACCAACGCGGGGCCAACAAGCCACAGCACGGCGGCGGCGGTCGCGTGGAACAGCAGGTCACGCGTGTTGCGCTCCCTGCGGTCAGGCGACAACAAGGGAAGGGGGGGGGTTGCGATTCGCGCGCCTCGCGTGTGTACCGACCAGCGCGGAGCCTTTTGCGGCCAGCCTCACCTGCCGACGAATGTCGAGAGCAGCGCAGTGGTCCTGTCCTGGGCCGCATCGAGGGAGTCCAGCAGGCGAACGTAGTGCCCCTGCCGCGCCTCCAGCTGCTGCGTCGCTGCCGCCAGCTCCTGCGTACAGAGTGGTTTTGGCCTGCCAGATCAAGGCTCCCTCGCAGAGCCCACCCAGCATCCCACGACAGCCCTCCAAGCGCTTCTCCCCGAGTCGCGCAGCCTACCTGCCAGCGGTGCTGCGCGTCCGCCGCGCGGCCCTGCTCCTCCGACGCCAGGTCGGCCAGCTGCAGCGACAGCGCCCTCGCCTGCTCCTGCGCCTTGCTGGCCAAGGCCTCCTGCTCCCGGCGCGAATGCTCCAGCGAGGCCCGCACCGCCTCGGCGTGCTCGCTGAGGGCGGCCAGGCGCTGCAGGCCCTGCTGCACCTCGAGGGACATTCGGTGCTGCGTGGCGCCCAGCTCCTCCAGCACCTGCAGTCGGTGGCAATGTGCCACATCCAGCAATAACGTGAAGAGCCACTTCACCCTCACCTCTGTTTGGTGTCACTGGTCCCAGCCTGATCCCCACAAAACACCTGCAGCCTGCCTCACCATCAATTGCCACCACAGATGCGGGTCTTGTGCCCGGGCCACCCCAGCAACCAGCATGATGGTGAGAAGGAGATCACAAGGTGAGGGCGCCCTGACATGGTGTCACCCACCTGGTTTTGCTCGGTGAGGTTGGCGCTGATGAGGTCGAGCGACGTGAGCGCTGAGAGGCCGGCGGCGTGGATGGCGCGCGTCATGGTCTCGGCCTGGCGCAGCACGTCCTGGTTGGAGATGTAGACGCAGATGCTGTGCACGTTGGTGTAGAACTGCATTGCGGGTACACAGTACGGCCTGTGCGTGGTCATGTGTGTGTAGCCAGCTGGGAGAGGAGGCAACCAGCTGCAGCACGGAGGGGGGCTGGCAGAAGGCTGGCGCACGATGGTGCACCAGAGAGGCATGTGAACAGCAGAAGTGTGCATACCTGAGTGAAGGTCTGGAAGGCGCGGTCGCCGAGCCCCCGCGTGCACTGCGCCACGGGCGTTGTGCGCGGGCAGGGCCTGGGCACCTGCTCGCCGGTGGACCGCGCCAGGAAGCACCGGGCCATGGCGTACGCCAGCCTGCAGTACGAGTGGGCAGCGCAGGTGTGAGTTGTGTGCCGTGTGGATACGGCGGTTGAATGAGGAGGTGCACTCCCCGTGGGCGTGTCGACGATGGAGCCCCAGTAGAAGAAGCAGCGGCGGCGGCCCCGGCACCTGGTGCGCTGCTCCTCCTCCATGTGCTTGCAATCAGTGTTGAGCTCGTCCAGCGCCAGGCTGTAGCAGTCGGTGCCCAAGAGCCACGAGAGGAACGTGTGCCGCTCGCTCTTGGCCAGCTGCTCCAAGGACGTGCGCAGGCCTGCAGTTGAACATGACGCATGGTCAGTTGCAGTTGCGTGCACTGCGAGTGCTTTGCACGCACTCCTGCACGGCGCAGAAGGTGGAGGGTCGCAGCGGCCGCAGGCACCGGGGCTCGCCTTCGCCTCGTTCGGCCAAGTGGACGGGCGCCACCTCCAGCCCTCGCGGCGCCCAGTCTGCAGCGTCCGGCTCGTCGCGCCAAGGCTCCTCTGACTCGGAGGCGCGACTCCTGCTCTTCCATTTGCTCGAAGCGAAGGCCCCGCAACACGCAATCGCCAGGACGAGTAGGCGCAGGTTGAACATAGCTGTAAAGGGCACGCGAACGTACTTCGCTGAGCCGCACGCTGTAGAATCGGTCGGGTAGACCCTGAGAGTGTTGGGGGCACGAGACGCAGCAGGAACTCCTCAAGCTCAAGTTGCAACGAAATGCTCGTGAGGCAGCCGTTCAGCAGCGCCGCCGCGCAGGGGAGAGGCAGGCGGAGAGCGGGCGATGGAGCGTCGCCCAGCGTGCTGGCGGGGCAAGCCAGCCGAGCAGCAGCGCACAATTGTCGCGTCAAGCATGTGTGCAGGTGAGGATTTGAGCGGATCGTGCTCGTGTGGTGCGGGGACGTCTGCAGCAACAAGCAGCAATCAGCAGCAGCAACAGCAACAGCAGCACCAACGTGCGTCCAGTGCGCTGCCAGTGGCGGCCAGCGGTTGGGCCTGTGGAGGTGGGCGTCTGCGGGTGATGTGGCGGCCTGCGGGTCGGACGCCATCCGGCAGCACCGCCACACAGCACAGTGCCTGCGCTTCACAGTGCTGCCACGTCCAGCAGCATGGCGTGACTGGATCCGCGCGCGCTGGACAGGGCGTGCCCCAAGGGTCGCCGCAGCCATGGTGCCGACGCACGCTGCGGCCGCCTGCACTGGCAATGTGTGCCACCCTGCAGGGCACAGTCTGAGATGGACCTGGAGGCGCAGGTGGAGGCCTTCATGAAGAAACAGGCGGAGCTCGAGAGCGGCGGTGAGCACTCGTCTTTGCTGCCCGGCGACACCGTGCTTCGCTGCACTGCGGCGTGGAAGGAGGAGGGCACTGCGAACGGGTGGAGACTGACGGGGATGTGTGTGCCCCCACGTGCCCGCGCAGCTACGTTTGCTGGCACGGTGAAGCGCGACGCCGTCATTGGCACAGAGGTCGTCGACAATGAGGTGAGCAGGGGTGGGCCTGGGTGGGGGGGCAAGCGCGTCCATGCACCAGTGTCTGCGGCCGGGGGGCACGACGTGTGGGCAGACAGGTGCTGACGTGCTGCTGTAGAGGTGCAATGTGCGGACAGCATGCCTGCACTGCTCGTGAGACATGTTGCGCTGACGTCACGGATGCACTCCCGCGAGGTGTTGTGCAGACGGCGCAGCTGTACAGCTTGTGAGACATGCTGCGCAGACGGCACGGCTGCACTGCTCTTGAGGTGTTGTGCGGACAGCACGGCTGCACTGCTTGTGCAACATGTTGCGCAGACGGCGCGGCTGTACTGCCGCGAGGTGTTTGAGGCGATCAAGCAGCTCAAGACCAACCGTGACATGAGCGTGGGTGAGATTAAGCTGGTCATCAGCATCGAAGACCCCCAGCTCAAGGTGGGTGGTGGTGGACGGGGAACAGGACGGGCGGGGGCGGCCGGGAGATGCACACACACACCACTGGCTGCATGTCCAGGCTGTCCAGGCCATGACTGACGCACTCGGTGCCTGACCGCAGCACTGGTGCGCTCCTACTGGAGTGCCGTATGCGCCCCCCTGCCACGCAACAACTTGCCTCCACCTGCCACCCTGTGCTTGCTCCTGCTGCTTGCAGGAGGCGCGCAAGGCTGGCCTGGAGGACGCGCGCGGCGTGTCGAGGGACGAGATGGCCACTGCATTCCTCGAGGTGGCCGAGGGGCGCATCCCCAAGGACCGCATCGCCCTCAAGTGAGTGGGACCTTGTGGGCTGCACAGCTGTGGGTGTTAAGTGAGTGGGACCTTGTTGGCGGCAAACTGCTTGCCTCTCGTTTGGAGGTCAGCTGCTGGTTAACAAAGGCGGGTGCGCTACTCTGCTTGTCGCCGCTGCTGCTGCGAGCAGGTGCCTGTGGGAGGAGATCATGCAGTGGCCGTTCCTGGACGCACCGCCCCCCAAGTCAACCAAGGAAGCATACGAGGACGGACTGGTCTGACGTGACGAGAGCGTTTGACACCCTGACGAACGGCAGGTTTGCAACTGGAACAGAGTCATCGTGGACGATAGGGAAGCCTTATCGAATGTCCCCTCCTTGCAGCTCACAAGAGAGGGGTGGTTAGTGCACCAACACTGGCAGCAACGCCTGCGCTGCCCAAAGACAAACCAGCAGCAAGAAAGAGGAGCTTCGTCATTGTCATCGTTTCCACGCACTCGTGCGAACAACACACGCCGGCCGCGTCTGGCAAAACACCGTTCCCAAGCTGCGGCGGTCCTGGCCCCACATGCGGCTCGCAAGCAACACACTGTCCCGTCCACAGGAGCAGCACTGTGCCCCTGCCAGCAACGCGCCATGGTTGACTGCACACGCCTGCACCAGCAAACCAACCGCCCGCAATCCCCCGCACGCCATCAGCACCTCCACCCAAGGGCTCACTCGTCGCCCCAGTCACACCAAAACTCGACAGACTTCCTCCGTCAATTCGTCCCAAGCACTTGCGCTCCGCTGCGGCGGCGTTGCCAGGCACACCGCCACCGCCCAACAGCACCTGCGCCCGCCCTGCCGCTGCTCCGATGGGCGCCGCCGGCCCTGAATGCAACGCCCCTGCTTCACCAGCCTGCTGCCGCTCACGCCAGGTCCAGCGCAAAGCCCCACTTGACCGGCTTGCTCAGGTCCGTGGCCTGCACCTGGAACGACCCGCCCACCTTCTCCCCGGTGGTCAGCCGCGTCTCGTACAGCGCCGTGAGCACGCCAGTGTTGTCGATCTTGAGCTTGGCGAGCGCGCCGCTGGCCAGCGCCCGGCTGTAGCCAAGGATCACGCTGGTGTCGCCGGACGCCAGCTTGCGCGTCACCTCGGCGCCCACCTGTGTGTGTGTGATTGTGGGCGAGCGGTGATTGCGGCCGCACGTGCCGTGCCGAATGAACAGACGTACGGCAAGACGCACGTCTCGCACACAGATGGCCAGTGGAGGCCTTGCTGCTCATTATGGCTGTGGAACTGCTGCAAGCCGGACCCCCACCTTGATGGTGCTGTTGACGTTGTGCGCGTAGCCGACCTTGACGGTCGACAGCTGGTCCAGCACGTTGATGGCCAGCTGGAAGTCAGACGTGTGGTAGCCCACTGCGATGTTGTACTTGCTGACCTGCGAGTGTTTGTGTGTGCATACGCGCGGGTGAATGGAATCGTGCCCACGCCTCGTCATCCGCCAGTCTCCCTCGGCCTTCAGGTGTGATCCAGGTCGTGCTGGTGTTGCCTGCACTGCCTCAGCTACGCCCACACGCCTGATTGCGTCCCTGTGGCCCCTGGCTGCTGGGATCAGGAGCATCTCGGTGCACGGCGTGCCCAGTGGCCACCATCGCAGCGCGCTGCGCCCATCACGAGGCGCTGCAGGCAATTGCCATCGTGCTGCACCTCTCGCTGCGGCGTCCTCACGCCCTGCTGGCACGCTGCGCTGGTCCCGACTAGTGTCATGATCCCGACACCGTGCTAGCGTACCTTGCTCTTCGCCGTGTCGTATCCCGTCTCCAGGCCCACGATCACGTCCTTGTACCCGGTGCTGGCCACCAGGTCCACCGCCGGCGTGGCTGTGGCCGTGACCGTGGCCTTGGTGGCCAAGTAAGGGAACGAGTAGTCCACCGCCAGCTTGCCGCTGTTGGGATCAGGCAGCGCGACGCTGGCCGTGAGCTTGAGGCCGGGAAGCAGCACGTTGGCCGCGCCAAAGTTGACGCCGACCTTGGCGCCCCCGTCGAACGAGACATCAGCGGAGTAGCCAGACTTGCTGTAGGCCGCCTTGAGCAGCGGCTCCACCTTGTCCCCCTTGGTCACCGCTGTCAGCGTCACTGCAAGCCCGGTGGACGTGCTGCCGCTGTACGTGACCTTGTTGTCCAACTGGAACGCGCCGCTCTTGGGCGATCCCTTGAGCAGGTCCGCCACCGCCTTGCCGACATCGCCGTACGCTGGCACGGGCATCCTGGTGGCTGCTGATGCTGCTGGGGAGGAGGCACGGGGTATGTGCGCGAAGGTGGCACGGGCTGACGAGGACGCGCATGGGCGCATGGGCGCCCTGGGTTAAACACCACTCATTAAAGGGGTCCAGGGGCTCTTGAGCTGAAGATGAAGGCATGGGCTTTCCCACGGTATGCGGCTCCCACGCTGCAATCTGGCGCGCGTGCCGACATCCGCCGAAGTCACAGCGCCCGTTCGTAGGAGATGCAGGAGAGGCTGCCTGTGGCTGCAAGTGGCCTGTAATGCTGAGATCTCCTGGTGGTGCGCACCTGGTGGCGGCGGTTTGCATTCGTGCAGTGATGCGCGCTGGTCTCACAAGCAACCCGCACAAGCAGCAAGGCCCAAGGCCCACACACATCCTTGAGGCTTTGCACGCCCCATCCAGCAGCCCAGGACCGCGCTTCTTCTTGCCTCTGCGATGGGAGGAGGGAACAGCACAGGTGCGAGTACTGCGGGAGCGCGCAGTGATTGAGGGAGAGGAGGCGATGGACAGCGCGCGGTCCATCGGTGCAGCAGTCTTTCGAAGGCTGCAGAGCTTTGCGTGCTCTCGCTTGGTCAAACGACGTACTCGTCCACATGCCGCTTGCCGTGCGCAGCCAAGCCGAGCGCGCAGAACGACAATGGCAAGGGCGGGTGAGCTCGGGCAGGTCCTGATGAGCTCGGGCAGGAGTTCTGCCGGGAGGTTGGAGCACGAGCCCGCTCCAGCAGGACCACGCAGCATCATGCATCATGAAACACAGTGGTCCTGAGCGCTGATGCTGATGCTGGTGAGCTACGCTGTGCAGGGCCGCCACCGCCACCGCACACAAAGGCCCAGCGGCGAAGCCAGCAACACCGCCAAGTACGTCCACCAGCAGCTCGTACACTTGTGCAGCCCGGGGGTGCATGTGATCAGCAATCCACACTTCTTCACTCCGCATTGCCCCACCGCCCTGCCTGTGCAGCCGTCGAACAAGTCACGATGCTGACGGATCGGACGGAGAGCGAGCTCGCCCGGCCGGCCCCAGCAAAACAGGAGTCACAGGTGGGGTCAGCCACAGGCACCTTACGCTCTCACCCGTACCTGTACGCCCCGTGCGAGCAACTGCTCTGTATCTTGCTCCTGCGTGGCTTTGGCCACAGTGCCCCATGCTGCTGAGGCCACTGCGAGCTGCATCGTGTCCACACGCCCGCAGAGGAAGCGACAACAAGCTGGTGACGGTCCTGGGGCTGCATCAAGGTACGCACACCAACCGCAGTTGCTGCCTGGCTTGGCCTGATGCAAGATAGGCCGCAGGGGGAGCTGGGGGCAGCCCCAGGGATGTGTGCGTGATGATGATTATCTATGCTCATCTGATTGTGAGAGATCGCCGTGCCAGATTGTTAAGCTCGACACACACACGCACAACACGCAGCCCACACGCACCGTGCCGATCATTCGCAGTCCACCACCACGCCAAGGCTCCGCTGACCTCCGGCATCTCACCCCCCTGGACTCCGCCTCCGCACCTCCACCACCACCACCGCCACCACCACCGCCAGTTTCAAGCACGCCCACACCCGAGGGCCCCAACACCCCGCCCCAAGGCCCCTCGCCGCAGATGAGCAAGCAGGCTTCTCTGCAGCAGAGCTTTGCCCGCAGCTCCGCCACAGCAGCAGCAGCAGCAGCAGCTGCAGCCCCGCCGCCGCACCCTGACGACCCTTGGGCCAGCCTGCAGTCCGCCTACGCCATCTCAGCAGACGAGGACCGCGCCGTCCGCAGCTCAGCGCACGCAGCGCCGTCGCCGACGCGGCAGCTTGCCGGCGGTTCATCAGAGTCCATGATCAACCGACACCGCCATGCGGGTGGCGCGGGTGCAAGTGTTGGCGGCGGCGCAAACGGCGGCATTCTGGAGCTGGATGATGATGGGCAGGAGGTGGCGCGCAGCAGCGGCGGGGCCATGGCGGCGGCAGGAGGTGGAGGCGGCAGGGGGAGCACGGGGCGGTTGCAGCAGCACGTGTCGACCAAGCCCAAGCAGGGCGGGTGGGGGTCGGGGGCGCTTGCGTCTGCGGGGACGCTCATGGTGGGGCAGGTGGAGGAGGGCAGCGGTGGCAGTGGTGGTGGTGGCATTGGTGGTGGTGTTGAGGATGGGATCAACGCAGGCGAGCTGGAGGCGCTGCAGCAGCGGGCGCAGCAGCAAGCGAACGGAGCGGCGGTGAGTGTGTGGGTGTGTTTGGGGGGCGGCTGCTGCCGAGGCGTGATGTGAAAGGAATGCAGGAGTACAGCAGAACGGCGCGCCCGCGACGGCAGTGCTTGTTGATCTGTACGCTAAGGCACCAGGCCAGCGCATCGTGTGATGCCCCGAATGCTCCAATGAGTCACCATGTCCGCCGATATCGTGCGCAGGCGGACCTGGGCGTGGAAGACATTGAGGATGTGGACGCGTTGCTGGAGCAGGAGGCCGGGCGCAACGGGCTGCCAACGGGACTAGCCGCCAAGCTTGCGGCGTTTGAGGCCATGAACGACGAGGATTGAGCTTGAACAAGTGTGATCTGGAGAGCTGTCAATCTGGTCAAAGTCTGGTCAAAGGGAGTCTGGATGCCCGCGAGCTCACACGGGAGCGCTATTCGCGCCACGCAATCGAAAGCAGCAAAGCGCAGCGCAGATGGCTCACAGGCTGGCGTCAACCCAGAGCATCGGATCCCCATCCCGCACCTCGACACCTTCTGGAGGACGAGCGCAGCGCCACGCACACCTGCACAGGCGGCCAACGATCGCGAGGGCGGAAGGTGATGCTCCTTGCGCATGTATCCTTATTGCATGCTGGTCTTGTGAAGGAAGGCCACGCCACGCCACGTGCGGAGGGCGCGCCCATCAACTCCCACCTCGTGCGTGCAGATGGCAAAAAGAACAGCCAGCCGCGGGAACCGTGGGACGTCGGCCGCTTCGCCAGCACCGTCGCCTTCTACAACCAGGGCCTGCTGCAAAAGACGCTGCAGGGCGCTGTCAACGGGTTCGCGCGCACGGTGCTCCGGCTGGAGGGCGCAGCACCCGCCAGCAGCCCAGAAGTGGTGCCAGTGGCCAGCGGCGGTGGTGCTGTAGCCGTGACGCCCATGGCGGTGGACGTGCCGGTGGACGGGGTGATCGCCGTGACAGGTGCGCGGTGGGAGCGCGCCACCACCTCCGGGGATGAGGGGAGCGCGCTTTGGGCGCGTCATGCGCACCTTTGCCGATGCCGATGCCTACCGGCAAGCACGGAATGTGTTGTGTTGAAGAGCCGCGCCACGTGTGATTGTTGTGCACTGCAGGAGCGACTGGCAGCGTGGGCAGGCGGGTCGTGTCCCAGCTGCTGGCTGCAGGCAAGCGCGTGCGTGTCCTGGCGCCCAGCACTGCTGCCAGGGACAAGGCCCAGACGCTGCTGGTGCGCGCTTGAGGAGTGTTGTGACGTGCGGGGCCTTGCAGGGCGCACACAAGCGGGTGGAAAAAGGCAGGCGTGTAAACAGGCAGGCAGGCAGGCAGGCAGGCAGGCAAGCAGGCGGGTGTGTGGGTGCCCCCTCACACGCAGGTGGGGCGCAGTGCCTGCTACCAGGCGGCGCGCCATTCCCAAATGCAGCACACAAACAAAGCTGCAGTTTGGGCGCAACCTCCCTCACTTTGCAGGCGGGGCGCCCTGCCTGCTACCAGGCGGCGTGCCTTGCCGAAATGCAGCACACAGGCACATAAAGCTGCAGTGTGGGCGCACCTAAACACTCCCTCACTTTGCAGGCGGGGCTCCCGGCTGCACCAGGCGGAGTGCTGGAGGTGGCAGTTCTGGACTTGCGGGGAGGAGCGGGTAGTGCTGCGCCCGCCGTGGGGCTGGAGGGTGTGAGGGCCATCATCAGCTGCCCTGCTGGTGGCCAGGACGAGGGCGCACAGGTGGGTGCGTGAGCCAGGGATGAGAAGACCAGCTGGTGGATGGAGGTCTCTGTGCACGGTGCGTGTGCGGCAGGAGCACAAGGCAGCTCCTGGCAGGGAGAGGGAAACTGCCTGCACCATAGTCAGTTGGAACCACCTCAGGACATGCCAAGCCCAATGGCGGCCGGGAAACACACCCGGTTTGTCACCGCGGCTGGGGCGCCCCGTTTGCAAGCGCGCACACACACACACACACACCAGCACGTGCACCAGCGCCAGGGAGGAGGGGCCTGGCACGTGCTGTAAGCCACATGCTGCAAGCGTTTGCTGTTGGTGCCCGGTTCCGGTGCCGCTGCCGCTGCAGGGTGACGTGGTGGGCGTGCGGGCGCTGGCGCAAGCGCTGGGGACCAAGGTGGGAATGCCGCAGGGATTCGACCTGCTCAAGGTGAGGGAGGTGCAGCACAGCACAAAGGTGCAGTCCAGCAATGGGGTGCGCCCACAGATTCGACCTGAGCTCAAGGTGAGGTGCAGCGCAGAGCGTGCGACGGGGCACCATCCAGGCCAAGCACAGGTCACAGCACACACTGACGGAGTCAGAGACTTTCTTGATTGAGAGTGGCCCACACCAAGGTGCAGTTCAGCGGTGGGATGCACCCTTGCTGTCTCAGCAGATGCCCGTGTCCAGCGCAACATGTAAATCACGTCCGCTGACGACGGCAGCTGGGGCCCGCAGCACAGCTTCCTCAATCACGCCTACCGGCGCTTCCCTTTCTTTCTT
>QAXK01005822.1:0-19146 GCA_004335735.1 Chlorella sp. KRBP
AGGTTAAACCATTTTGCAGTGGGATTTATTTGAACAAATACTGGCACTCTGTCACAGCACTCTGTCACTGACGGTCTCTATTTGCCACAGCAAACTCAGTGAGGCTCACTAGCAGACTACTGCCGACCTGCCTTGCAGATACTGGTATGCGGGGCTGAGCTGTACACCAGCCTGTGTGCCTACATGACTGCAGCCTGGTGGGAGGGCAAGGTGAGCAAGCGCGACTGCGTGCGCATGTGGGTGGCCAGCTGGCTGTGGAACTTCGTGGGCTGCGCAATCTTCGTCGGGCTCATGTACGCCAGTGGCATCTACAAGCACAAGGACTGGTGAGCCAGGAAACTACCTGCGGGCTCTGGAGGGTCGGCTGCCGCAGCATGCGCATGCACAGCTGGCACAACTGGTATTGCACGGGTGTCATCCTGCCAGGATGACGCCTGGCAGGCGTTCTGCACACTGTGGCATTACATACTTGCTGTCCCCACAACCATTGGGCTGCTATCAGCACGTGTGCAGGACAGTCAGTGCAAGCATGACATGTTCGTGGTATCAGCAGCCAAGCCGATCACTGGCAGTCGTGTCAGACAGCCTCCACCCATCACGATGCAGAACACTGCCGTCTAGCACAGCTGCACCACGTGGTGCACGTTCAACAAGCCATGCGGCGCACAATTCTAAGGCATCTGTAGGGGTCTGACCATGTCACAACTGGCATTTACGACAAGCTCTGTTGTGTTCCACTCACAACCCTTGCAGGTACATCCAGGTGCTGGCACACAAGAAGGTGTCAAACGGCTGGGGTGAGACCCTGGTGCGCGCCATCTTCGCAAACTGGCTGGTGTGTATTGCAACATGGCAGGCCAATGCAGCGCAGGACCTGACGGGCAAGGCAGTCGCCATCTGGCTGCCCATTTCAGCGTTTGCCATGCTGGGCTTTGAGCATTGCATCGGTGAGTGGCCCAGTCTCAGCTGACCCATTCAGACAATGTGCTTCAGCCACAAGCAGCTGCTTGGATGATCCAATGGCCAGCTGTTGTCACCGGACCTTGCCATGAAAGCGACAGCTGCGAGTGGCAGCTGTGCAGCACATTGCAATCAGACGCAGCATTGGGGAAGTCACAGGTGCCCATAAACTGCTGTCCAAAAAGCAGCCATGAGAAGCATTATATTCACTGATGCCTGTCGTGTTTGTCTGGCTGCAGCCAACCAGTTCCTGATCCCCATGGCCATAGCTTTGGGTGCACCCATCAGCGCAAAGGAGTTTGTAGCATACAACCTGATACCAGGTGGGTAGAGCCACCCTGGCCTTCCATAGCCTTTGGCAGAGCAGGTGGATGAGGTGCACTGAGGGGCAGCACCCTCTTACAGAAGAAAGTGCCAAACCCCACTGCCGCCCTTGTGGACAGCTCAGCTTGGTGTGCTGCAAAACTTTACAGCAGAGAAGCATTTACGGCAGGAGATGCTGTCAGTTGCATGCGCCATGGTCGCACCTGCAGTGGTTATCCTTGCCTGCAACTTCATATCATATCATGGTATGATACCATGGAATGCTTGGCGTAATGTGACAGCCGCTGCTGTTGCTGTGCAACATGCAGCCACCATTGGCAACTGGATTGGTGGAGCCATCTGCATGGCGACTGTCTACGCGTTCATCTACGGCAGGCCCCCCAAGCAGTTCTTCGCATGGCGGGAGGAGCGCAAGCTGCTGCAGCAGCAGCAGCGGAAGCGGCAGATGGATCAGGAGGGTGCGCAGCGGAGGGCCCAGCTGCAGCAACCCAAGCGGCAGCAGCAGCAGCAGGAGAAGGTCCAGCAGCAGGTTGAGTTGCGTGCGCCTGTCA
Organism: Chlorella sp. KRBP; assembly: GCA_004335735.1. Taxonomy (NCBI): domain Eukaryota; kingdom Viridiplantae; phylum Chlorophyta; class Trebouxiophyceae; order Chlorellales; family Chlorellaceae; genus Chlorella; species Chlorella sp. KRBP. The sequence continues at coordinate 1,836 of QAXK01005822.1, forward strand.
CCCTCGACGCAGATGCTGAGGTATTCTTTGCACAGCCGAGGCAGGGCTGGACCAGTGTGCAACGAGCCCTGCACTACCAGCATTGATTGTCAGTTGCCGCACATTGCGTGAAGGCATTATTGCAGCGAGTTGAGTTGAGGCATGTGTGGCTCAGCTTGAGCAGTTGCAGGTTGAAACACAGCAGCAGACCCATTGGCCTGCACCTGGTTGAGTTGAGTGTTAGGGGCTAAGTGATTGCTTGTGCACCAGGGTTGCACATGACTGGTTGTTTCCAGGCTGTCAAAGCCAAAGTCCAGACAGCCTGTCTGCGAGGCTCTGTGCAGTGTGCAGAGCTGCAGACATACTCTGTGTGACCGTGTTATAGGAGAGCAGAATCAATGCAGCAATAATTGTTGTCAGGACATGCAGTTGCTGCTGCTTTCATGACCAGTTGACGCAACGGGCAAATCAACTGCAGGGGGTTACCGTTGCAGAGGGGCAACTGAACATCCCTGCATGTGTGATTTTGTCGCTCCATGAACGTGTTCATCCGGGGTGCATCCACTCTTGGCATCCTGTTGTAATGGAGAAGGCCTCAAACACCCACCAGCCCCTGCAGACATACAACCACCGTGCATGTCTTTGTTGATGACACACAAGGTGAAACTGGCCTGGACCACATGCATGCGCTCGTGTGACTCTGGTGTTACATACTGTCCACACCAGAATGCTAGCACATGCATTGCCTGCATTGGCTGCTGGCAGAGCATGGCAGGGTGTGTGGGGATTCCTGAAGTCAAGTGTGTGACAGTCAAATAATTGTCCAACAACAGGGGTAGTAGGTATTTCTGGGTCCCAGAAATACTTACTACCCCTTCCCGACAAGAGATTTATCCCTGTACCAACAGTGCCATGTCCCCATGCCCCTATGGTGGGCGCAGACACTACTGCAAGGCGGAAGTGCAGCTGATGTTGTGCATGTGGACCATAGCCAGTGCTTACTAGGATGTTCTGTTCGCCAGGACCGTTGGAATGCCATTCACCATCATCACCAAGGAACAGGAAGTGATCAGAAGGCTAGTACTTGAAGGACGGAAATGCAATGGGCGTGATGACAGTGCTGACAGTTGCTGCATGACAGCTGTTATGTTGGTTCAAAACCGGTGGCAGCGCTCGCACGAAACACGTCCTCAACGCTTTGATCGTTTGTGGATAGCACCATTCGTGTACATGGACGCCCTAACGTTGCAGCCGGTGTCTGTTGTGAGCTAACATCTGATGCCACAGCCTACTTTGCAGCAGCTATTCGCTGCATCAAGCAGGAAGGGTCAAGAAAGACACGCTAGCACTATCAACACGGCTTCATCGCCATGCAGCAGCGACGCTTGCAAGGATGGGGCTGCTGCTGTTGCTGCTGCTGGTGGTAGCACAGGACACCATGCATCAGTCCAGCAGTTGTAAGTACTTGAGACGCCCGTCCTATGAAGGTAGAAAAGCAGCCTGGAGATTTTATACTGAAGTTCAGTCTTGCTTGCAGGAAGGAAAATCAGCCAGTGGTGCAGTCAGCAGCAGGAGCCCTCACAACTGACTTGAAGCCACAGCAACCCATCCAGTCAGATGGAGCTCTCACAGCCAAGGCTACCAGCATCACAGACAAGACCAGCAGCAAGTTCAAACAGCAGTCGCGGACTACGCAGCTGTATCTTGACCTGGGGCAGGTATGCTGCTGCTGTCACCATCATCAAGTTGGCATGTCCAGATCCACAGATCAAAATCCGCAGTTGCATGGTCTCAAGGGCAGAAGGATGTGGCACCGCTGCAACAAAATAGAAGTCCATGCGCCTAGGCCGTCTTCACTATGTGAACTAGCACCCATGCAAAGCATGTATGCCTGCATGTGTGTTGTGATGCAGCGTGACTTTGGGGCCAGCCGCTGCAGTGTGTGTGGCATGGTGTACACCAAGGGCCACAAAGAGGACGAGAAGCTGCACAAGGCCTATCACCAGGGGGCTGTCCAGGGCTTCAAGTTCCAGGTGTGCACCAGGGTTCTGTCATGCGCAGGCCTCACAATGCACAACAGTAGCCGCTGCAGCAGCAGGTGAATGGCCCAGCAGCCATGCAGGCTGCACAGGAAGAGCCTGCATGTGACCTGGGTCCACCCTGCCCCTAGGGCCATAGCAGGCACGAACATGCTGAAACTGAGCCAGACGGTATTCTGTCTGTGCTCAGTTCATGCCAAATCGTAGCTGTGCTGACACAGAGCTCTGTGCTGACGCAGTGGTTGTGTTTGTGCAATCACCTGTGCCTGCTGTTGCTAGGGCTGGCCCCAGGAGCGTGTGCTGCTGTCGGAAGTAGCTCAGGGCCGCCTGCTGATGGTGTTGCAGACAGACCCAGCCAACCATGTCAAGAAGGTGGGTAGCGCAAGGCCCTGCCTTCCCCAGCCCTCCTGCCTATCTGTTGGTGAATGCACTCGCTGCAGTGGCTGGCATAGGCATGGCCAGATATCGTGTCACACCCTACTGAGACGCAGAGGCGTCAAGTTCCAGTGAGGTCCTGATTTGGCTGAGTGTGTTGTGGCAAAGGGGATGTGCACCACGAGGCATTGTATGCTGCTGTGTGCCGCTGTTTGCTGTGCAGGTGCGGGAGCTGTGCACGTATGTGGAGAAGGCACATGGCATGGCCCCCGGCTGGCTGCTGTCGGCCCCACAAGCACGGGTAAGGCGCAGCGTCTGTGCATTGCTACGGCAGGAGCTGCTCCTGCATACATGTCAAATTCCAGCACTGGGCACACGGCGAGTGATGTGTCAACCAGTAATGACTGTGTGCGCCTGATATGATTGCACAGGGCACAGCCATCTGACCCACACTGTCGCCATTGCTCGCGCCCCGCAGGTGTTTATGTATGTGTCCTCACAGCGGCGCGTGGTGGGCTTGGCAGTGGTTGAGCCCCTGAAACGTGCGTACAGGGTGATGGCGCCTGAAGGTGAGCGGCAATAGGGGCTTGTATTAGCAGGACCCGTGCTGACGTGACATGCTGCTGCCAGCGCACCGGCCCACAATCAGTTTGTGTTTTTTGTGCCTGAGCAAGACACTCTGCACTCGCCATACCAACAAGCAGTAGTAGCGCTGCAGCATATTGACATTCGCAGCACCCTTTTGTCTTACTGTTCCTCTTACCCCGTTGGTTCTGTTGTGCAGGGTCACAAGAGCAAGAGGTTGACTCAGGACACACTGTCCAGCAACCTGCGCAGCCGCAGCAGCAGCAGCCGGAGGCAAGCAGCCTGCTGCGGGCTGCACCTGTCCTGCAACAGCAGCAGCAGCAGCAAGTGCAGAAGAGGCAGTCACAAGACCTGTTGTGGCCTGGGTTGCGCAAGCGCGGCCGCCTGGCTGCGCTTGGCAGGGCGGCAGGGTCTGTTGGCAACACACCCCTGTCCCTCACCTGCCCAGGCAGCACCTCTGGGGCTACACCCAGCTGTAACCTCAAGGCAGACAGCTGCCCAACCAGTTTGCTGGCAGCCGCAGGACGCATGCAGGTCCAGACTGAGTCCTCTGGTCAGGCAGCAACAGCCCAGGCAGCAGGTAGGGCGGTAGCAGCAGCAGCAGCTGAGCCTCCTGTGCAGCAGGCCGGCAGCACGCACACAGCAGCTGTTGATGAAGGCAGCCAACAGAACCCATCGTTGCTGTCACTGTCTCAGCCTGCGGGAGGCCAGCAGTTGCTGGACATGCAGCAGGAGACGCAGATCCAGCCTGCAGCGCAGCTACCAGGGCAGCAGCAATCGCAGCAGCCTGCTGTGGACGAGGCATCTCAGTTGATGCCACCCCCTCCTCCACAGCTGCGCCAGCAGCAGCAGCACAAGCCCGATGCTGCAAGCATACCTCACAGCAGCGGCTCTGGCAGCTTTGCCGTGGCCGCCACAACAGGTGGCAGCAGTTGGGGCGCGGCTGGCGCTGGCAGCAGTGGTGGTGCAGCTGGTGATGGCGGAAGTGGAGGGGTGACTCGTGCTGGCGGCAGCGGGGGCTTGGCTCGTGCTGGCAGCAGTGGGGGTGCTGTCGGTGCTGGCAGCAGTGGCGGCCGGGGGCGCACAGGCAGCATGGCAGCCGGTTGCGGCAGCAGCGGCAGGAGCTTGCTGGTTGACCAGCACAAGGCTGTCAGGGCGATGGTGGGGGTGCGCATGGTGTGGGTGTCACCTGAGCAGCGCAGGAAGGGCCTGGCGACCAAGCTGCTGGATGCTGCCAGGTGAGGAGGGACTGCAGGGTTGCAGAATTATGCCTCAACAGGCAAAAGGCATGCAGTTCGATGCTGATGACGTTGTCCAGTACGGGTGCTGCATGGAAATGTCCCAGCACATGCGTGCGCTGCTTCGCGCTTGTGTACGCAAGCCGCATCTTGCAATGCGGGACAGCGCCCCAGGAGTTGCCGATTAGTGCTGGCCAGTGCTTGTGCTGGCGTCCCATGCCGTTTGACTAATGCTGCAGTTTTGGCTGCATGTGTCCTGCAGGTGCAACATGATACCAGCATATGTGGTGCCATGCAGGGAGGTGGCCTTCACCCAGCCTTCAGGGGATGGTGTGGCGCTTGCAGCAGCATTTGCAGGCACGCAGCAGTTCCTGGTGTATGGCATAGACTGAGAATGACGACACCAAAAACCAGGCAGCACATGCGCTGGTGTGGCAGCAGCTGTTGTGTTGAGGCAGCTCCAAGGGCTGCTGTGAGAGACAATGATGGGTTGTTGGCGTGCTGTTGTACAGAGTACTTTTGGGGGCTTCATCGCATGCAGGCTCAGCACAGCAGTTGCGCAGGCCCTGCAGCTGGCTGCTAGGCCATGGCAATGTCCATCACTTTGCAGCACCTCAGTGACATGGGTGAGATGTGGTGGTTCCTGCTGGCACGTGTGCAGGTCTGGGATGTGCTGAGTCATGAGCCCACAGACTGCACTGCTGAAGAGCCCACAGACTAGCACTGACCGCTTACCATGAGATGAGTATCAATGAACTGGTCCGCCAACAGCCCTTCACTCTGACAACATGCTGGTTGTCTTCTTGCCAAAGGGGCACACGTTATGCCACCACTTTGCCTAACCAGCTTCCACTCCACTGTACCAAAAGAGAACGCGCATGGCAGTCACCTGGTTACCAACACCATTCTTTTTCAGATCAATGCTGTCTAGCTAGCAGTCCCAGACAGGCTTCCTCAGAAGCCATTGTACACACTGCAGGTGACACCCTTTGGCAACACCTTCATCCATGGCAGCAACACATGCGCAGTACGAGCATGTGTAAGCCGTGCCGTCCTCAAACATCATTCAACGTCAAAGACAAGTTACATCTTGACCTGAGGCAGGTGGCAGGCTGGCCTTCATGGAAAAAAGACGCAGCTGCAGTCGACAAGGACCTTGCAACTGACAGGCTGGCCTAGGATAACAGGGGAAACCAGCCAGCTGGTCTTACAGACCAGTCCGCACGTTGTTTGTTCCACTCCCTGCTGAAGTATTCCGTCTGGGCACAACAGTCGCGGTGTGCCAGGCTGACCAGCTGCTGCTGACGGATGAGTCATCAAGTTTGAATGTGGGGCTCGCTGCTAAAACCACTGACAACTAACAGGCCTGCCAGAACGTCTATTCAGTGCATTACCCGTGATCAAGCCAAGTCACTAGTGCTGAACGTCTCGATACAGTCACAGCTACTTGAGCAGACGTTCTCGCGCGCTGCTTCCTTCTGTCGTTGCTCACCAGTCATTGCACCAGTGCCCATAGGTGTGGCATTTCATCCAAAAGAGATTTGACAATTGCCTGAGTCAACTTGAGTTGCTGGCTATGGTCGACCAGCTTTCGCGTGTCAGCTGAGGAGATCACTTCCCCTTCCCGTTCAAATCGCTGTGGCCTTGCGTATATCAGCGCGTCATGACCGTTTTATGACTTTCATCACAGGTCCTTATGGCTGACATCAACGCTTCTTGTCTCTTGATGCGTGCAGGATCATCAAAGACCCCTTGGCAGTGCTGCCTCAAGTGCAGCACATTTGCTTGCTGCTGCCGCTGTCAGTTACATAGCAAGACAGCTGCACACAAGCTACAACATGGTGAGTCATACTTGAGGATGTCAGGCTGCCTTGAGCTGTGGCTTGCATAGCAGATCAACGGCACTGTCCTGGTCGCAACAGCAGGCAGCCTGGAATGACAGCAAAGCTGCATCACACATTTGCCTGATGAGCAATAGCACTGAACCCTAGAGAAGGGGGCCGAATTCAGTACATCTACTGGGTTTCGCTTCTACAAAGTATGCACAGGTGCCCTGCACTGCTGCTTCACGGTCAGCTCACAGGGGCTTGTGCTGCTGGCTGCTGCTGCTGCTTGTGACACCGTGCAGGGGAGAGCGCAAGCCCAGGCAACGGCTGAACGGCAGCAAGCCATTACCAACCAAGACTCCTTTCAGCTGGTGCGTAAAATCAAGCAGCAAGACCACCAGATGAGGCTCAACCAGTGCTGCACTTAGCCAGACTTTGGACAGCTGCTGCAGCACACCCGCAAGCCCTCAGATGAAGCAAAGCAAAGCTTGCATGTTCAAATGCAGTCTGCAGGACAGTATATGTTCTTTTGCACAGCAACACAGACGTCCGAGCTCCAGCACACGGCATGTGCTGGCTTGCTGCCCTGCAGTGTGCTTGATGCAAGCATACTGCCAGTGTGAGTCTGCACTGCCTCACACTGGCAGTTTGCTTGCAGCTGTCAGCTGACTTGCCTGGCGGCTCAGCCCGCATCATTGCAAAAGGCCAGTCAACCTTGGCAGCAAACCAAACAGCTGCAGTAAGGGTTGCTTGTTGAGTCTTTGGTTGCCTGTCACCACCTCACGCTGACACATATGTACTTTGCTTGCTGCGCTGGCTGGCCCGGCTGTGCTTGCTGTATCAGGTCAAGTGCTTGATCAGAGTGGTGAGTTTGTGTGGTGGTAAAGGCGCGAGTTTGCGCTGTGATGCTGTTGCCCTATGTGGAGAGTGCAGCCGGCAGTGTGCAGAAATAGCACTACAAGCCTCAGGCTTGGCAAGCTGCAGCTTTTCAAGTCACCATGAGGACCAAACATCTACGCGTCAACACCATGATGCACACACGTGACACAAGCCTGCTGGCAGCTCACCACTGTTTAACAGCGGGCCGCATCTGAGTGTTTGCCTCCTGTATCACATGACCCCTGCTGCTGTCCCTGCTGCCACCACCCCTGCCCCTGCAGTCCGTCTACCATGTGTGCTGGATGCGTGGCCTGTTCCCGGAGGGCTCCTTCACTGGCCACGACCTTGCACAGCTGGACCGTGAGTAGCAGTAGTTGTAGAGAATCTCTCCCAGCCGCTGGAGTCATGGTCATTACAACTCAATGTCTCCCTATAACAAGCCCTCCGTGACACGATGTGGTCTCAGGCTGCTGTTGCCCACTGCCAGCTCACCGGGTTCACTGTAGCATGTCAAGGAGATTGCAAACAGCGTTCTGAGCTGACACACCTATACTCTGGTTGCACACCAGGCTGAGAATGTTCCCACATCCGGGATCCCTGATCATACTGCCATGTGCTGTTGATGCCTGCAGAGCTGCATGTCAAGATGCTGGAGCCCAATGAGGAGGACGATGAGGCAACCACACTCAAGAACTGGGTGGAGCAAGGTGGGTGTGGCATATCACAGCCAGCCTGCATGATCTGTTGCCAGCATCGGATGCTGCTCTGCAGGATACAGCACTGCTTGTCACGGACTGCTTGTCTCCACCGCCGCTTGCCACGAGCACAATGCGAGAGTAGCAGTTGCGCACGCCAGAACCATGACCACGTCTGCATCTGCTTCTGCCTCCTGCACACAGGTGTGATGGATGCGGTGTCCAAGGGCTACCTGAAGAACATGTACTTCGGCATCGCACAGGATGCAGCTGCAACCAACCTGCTGGAGGTGAGCCTCACCTTGGCTTGCGTAAGGCTTGCCTCCAAAACATGTGCCGCAGGCTTCCCAGGGGGCCACAAAACCACAGGTGGTCACCTGGCCACGGGACATTGTGGTGCCTGCCAGGACAGCTGGGCCGCCTTGAAGTGCGGCAGTCACTAGCTACAGCACAGCGCCATTCCCTGGCGCCCTGTGCAGGTGGCCTGCATGAATTTGTGGTGTGTGTGTGTGTGTGTGTGTGTGTGTGTGTTACCAGCATCAATCCAGCACCACTTTCCTGCCAATGAGTGTGGCCCACAGACGTTCTGTTGCAAGCCCTCCCACTTCACGCCTGTCTCACCCGCCCTGCAGGAGTACATCTACAGCTTCAAGTATGGTGAGGACGGCGTGGAGTTTGAGATGGCTGCCACAGCACACGGCAAGAAGAAGGACAAGTACAACAGCAAGAACAAGGTGGGCAGGCACCCAGTGTGGCATGGAGAGTGATGCCAGGATTTGGGCAGTCAGGCTCGTGATCAGGGGTGGCCGGCACTGCTGTGTGCACTGCTATGACAAGGTGATGCATGCAGATCATGCCGCACAGCTTGTGGCACAGGCTGCAGGTGTAGCTGCTGTAGTGGTGTGGTGCCAGTGGCTTCTTCTGGGTGCACGCAGCATTGACAGCCAGTCTGGCATAACAGGCGTTGGCAGGAGCTGACCAGGTGGATGATGGTGTCTGCTGATATGCTTGCTGCAGGACCGCCAGCGCCCTGGGGTGGATGATGTCCGCTACCAGGTGTGCACTACTACGTGCAAGGCTTGTGTTTCCCACAGCGTGCTTGAAGGAAAGCAGGCGCCACGCACGTTGAAGCATATCAGAAACTTGGCTATTTCCTGCAGTCAGCTGCGCAGCTGCACGCCGTCTAACTGTGGCCATGGTCATCTTGGTTGTGCTGCACTGTGCTGCACTGTGCTGCACTGTGAGCCGCTGGCAGGCATGGTTTTTCTGTCAGTCACTTAGTGCGGGGCCTGAATTTGTGGTGACTTTGTGCGCTTGCAGGTTGTGCGCCTGATGCGCATGCTGGTGCAGCTGTGCCAGACCCTGGACAAGGTGCCTGAGGAGGTGAGGTGCACTGCGGGCCACTCCTGGACTGCTTCGAAGCATGTGTTCATTCATTGACTGGCTTTGCAATGCCAAGTGTGCTTGTAACACACTGTGAGGCTCAACAACACTGCAGTCACTGCCGCAGTGGTAGGCTACTAGCACCAACTTGCATGCAACGTGCGCTTGCCAGCTGGTGCGTCGATCATGATGCCGATGGCTTGCTGTCTGGACTGCATTACCAGCTGTGTGTCCTTTGTCTCTGGTCTCGCTCACTCTGCATCTCCCCTACTGCTCCTGCCCTGCAGCGCTACCTGTTCATCAAGCTGACCTACCATGACCACGCACCTGATGACTATGAGCCACCCTTCTTCCATGGAGTGGCTGAGGAGGGCATCGGGCACTTCCACAGGCGGCCCTTCTCCATGTATGTGCTCCTGCAGCAGCTCTCTGTGCCTAACTGTCTGATCAAGCCTGCTGACTGAAGACCAGGCATTGTATAGAGGGCACTCCAACAGCAAGATGCCCTAGCTGAACAGGGCTTTCTCAGTTTGCTTGCAGCGTGTCATCAGACCATGCCAGCAGACGTGACCATGAACACATGCTCGGCACAAGTCGGACTTGAGGCCTTCCCTGCCAGTGACGAATCTTGCCCCTTTCCTCCTGCAGGGATGTCGGCTGCATGGACACCCACCACCACATGGTGTCGGTGCGTGTCAAATCAGTGCTTGACTCATGTGATGAGGAGGAGGGCGCCGCACATGATGCCATGATGGAGCTGCAGGCCTCCCAGCAGGTGTGTGTGCCATGAGTCATCACCTGACAATCTGGGCTTGCAACCCTGTGGGGTCTTGTGTCAGACGCTGCTTTGCATGTGCTCGGCACTCACTGTATGTCATCTCAAGCTTGGGCACCGCATGTTCCTGACATGACCGTATGGTGAGTCCCCAAGCCAGCGTGCTTGGGGACTATATGCTTCCAACGTTGGAACTTCCATATGCCATATGGAAGTTCCAACGTTTCCAGGTGTGTTTCACCCGCAGGTGTGCCCTGGTGCCAGGGACTACCCCCCCAGTGGTGGTGACGAGGACATGGGCGAGGCGGGGGGCGACTCACGTGGACACAGCCAGCAGGAGGCCGGGGACGCCACAGCACTGGCAGCAGCAGCAGCCGGCATGAGCCCCAACACCAACAGGCACCGCACAGAGGGTGAGGCAAGGCTGCCCCTGCTGAACACTGTTCAGCATGGGCTATGTGCCGCACATGGCAGTGCTGCTGTACCCGCCAGAGTCTGCAACAGGGGTTCCTGAGGTGACTGCAGCATGGCGCTTTTTGTGCTGCAGCTTGGGTCACCATTGAAACCGCCCACCTTTGCCTGCCGCCCCCTGCCTGCCACCCTGCCACCCTGCAGAAGCCCTGGCCTTGCTGACAGCCACTGAGGACCAGGCTGCCCTGCTGATGGAAACCGAGGGCTCACTGCCACTGCAGGAGGGCACCAACATGGCTGCAGGGCCAGCAGACAGCCAGGACGTCACACGCATGACTGATGACCACGTGGTGAATTCCCCTCAACTTGTTGTACACGCGGCTTGTTGGCCCCACCAGTATTTCAGTCTGCTGGCTGCAGCTTGGCGTTTCATGTCGCAGCCAAGACGGTGCACTGGCCAATGCTGTGATGCGGCTTGAGCAAGCAACATGAAAGCACCCAGTCAGTAGCACTGCCATCCTTGCCTGCAGACAGGCTGTGCAGGCCAGCTGCCCTTGGCGCCAGTCACACACCACTGGCACCGGCAACCCAGTGCAACACTTTGAATAAGATGTCACACCTCCGAGGTGCATTACTGCCAGCCAGCAACTGAATTCAACTTGAAGCTTGAAGCCATGTGTGTGCCCGCGCAGGACGAGCCCCGAGGCACCTCTGCTGGCATGAGTTGCGGCTGCAGCGGCCAGGCCGCCTACGAGTCTGTGCGCAGCTTCTGCCTGCAGCGCCCCACTGTGTCCTACGTGGACCTCATGGCCACCTTCTACGACCTGTCTGAGGAGCAGTTGGCCAAGGTGCTGGATGGGCTGGCCAGGGAGGGACTCATCCAGGTGAGGGTGTCTTGAGAGGGCCAGGCCGCCTGGGCCTATAGTATGGGCCTCAATGATAGCCTATACTGGGGGGCCTAGCTTCAAAGCATCAGTGATGGCAGCACCCGCAGCTGATATAACCACCCCCACTTGGCGTGACTCCACACACTGGTGCCGGCACCAGTGGATTGCACAGTGCTTGGTGGCCGGCGCGCGCACTGCTATGCTTGCACATGCCGGCTGAGCTCAGTGCCACTGTTTCCTCTACGCACCTGCAGGCTGGCCGCCAGAAGGACACCTACAAGGTGCTGCAGCCCAGCAGGGCAGCCCCCCCGGCGCCCCAGCCGCCCACTGCCTCAGAGGGCATCATGGCAGAGGCGGGTGCAGGCAGCGGCGGCTCCGTGGCAGCAGCATCAGCAGGGCCCATGGACATGAACGGCAACCCAGCTGACCTGGGGGAGGACCAGCTGCTGAACAACCATATGAGTGGGCTCTCGGTGGGCGCAGCGGCTGCAGGCAGAAAGGCGCGCGGCGCAGCAGGGCTGGACGCAAGCGTGTATGGAGCTGCCATGCGTGCAGGTGAGGGATTACTCTCGAGAGCCTCCACGGAAAATGCCCCAAGCTTCTGTCTCAGGCACCTTCCACCGCTGAAGTGATATGCATGTCAATTGTACCCTCTCTGAAGACTGCTGTTGCCAACTCTAGAGTTTGTGCTGCTAGTGAAGTTTGTGATCGGGTTTAGTATACAGTACTGCTGCAGTACTCTACGTGCCTTGCTGCTGGCACAGTGTTTTGGCCACTCCAGGCGCACTTCAACAAGCTGTGACGCCTCAACAGCACACAAACACAGTCCTGACGTGTCATGTGCTGTGCCCCCACCCCCCCAACACAACAGGCTCACTGATGACAGGCCAGCCTGGCGCCCCCGCTGGTGCCCCCACAGCAGCAGACCCCCAGGCTCACCAGGCAGCAGCAGGTGACGAGCCCAGTGTGCAGCTGCAACAGGACCAGCAGGGCGGCCTGTGGTTTGACGCCAGCCAGCACAGCTTCCAGGGGCCCCGCACTGCAGCTGGTGGGGGCAGCAACGCAGCTGCTTGCGCAGCCGCTGCTGCAGGGGCAGCAGCCGGCAACAGCAGGCTGCGCAAGGCCTCCTACGTCAACAGCCCCATCTACCAGCACCCTGGCAAGAGGGGCCCAGGCAGCAGGCTACACCAGCAGCAGCAGGAGCTTGAGGGTGAGGCAGAGGCAGGCGGTGCGCAGGAGCATCACAAGGCGGCGCCCGCAGCAGCAGCAGCCCCAGATGCTGCCATGGCGCCCCCAAGGAAGAAGCTGACAGTGCGCAAGCCCAAGAAGCCTGCTGCCACCACCACTGCAGCAGCTGGCACCCCCGCACGTGGCCGCCTCGCTGCCATGAAGGGCTAGGCCAGTAGAGTCAGCTGTGGTGGCATTCTGTGTGAAACAGCTGCCCCAACTTCCTAAATGCTTGTCCACAGTCGGTGCTGGCCCAGCATCTTGCTTTGTTTATTGGCTCGCATCTGTGACCCGACCTGCCCCATGTGTGTGGATGAATAAGGGCGGATTGCATCGCTCTTTGTGTAGGTGGTTTGCTGTGCTGATGTTTGGTTTAGTGCATGTAGCTTTAGCAAGGGCTGATGGCCCCGACCGTGTCTTATTGCATGAGGATACAGCAAGCTGATGTATCATGCCTGCTATAACACCAGGAGACAGGGTTTGCAGAATGGAGGCTGCCCATGGCCAGGTGCAGCCGCTGCATGTACCTGCACCTGCAAGTGTGCATGGCTAGCACTTGGAGAAGTCTCGATAGTTACAGAATGCCACCAGCAGGCAGCTGCTTGTAACCAACCAACCATTTGCAGCCATGAGGGCCAAGCACAAAAGGTGATGAGTGGATGGACACGAAACACATACACACACAGGCATCTCACTCGACAGTCACGTACACACAACTTGGACAACACAACATAATTGAAAGGCCTTCAATAACACTTCAAGCCAGTCGCAGATCACACAAACAGGCACACAACCATACACGCACACATACATAACTGTGATGACATGGCCGTGCCAGATCATGGCTGCGTGCCTGAAGGTCCCAACGCACCAACAACCCCTCATGAGTGGCCCTGTCAAGCACAAGCACTCTACACACGCACAAGAGGGCACACAGGATGCCATGATCAAACACTGGGTGCACAAGGGAGCGCGTCATTCACATGAACATGAACAGGTTGGGCAAGGGGCACCTGCTGTCACCCTTTCAGAGCAGGGACTCCCCTAGAGTCCCACCGGTGAATTCCTGCACACCAACCAGCTGGTGGCAAAAGGGACGTTCACAGCTACTGGCTCGTGAACTGCTTCGCCTGTGAACTGCAACATGAGGTAATACATCTTCACTCCACACCAAGCAGTTGCACCGCACACACCAACACTGCAGTGCAAGTATTGCTTGCAGTACTGCACGCACGACACACAACCCTTTGCAACACACCATACTGCCCCAGTATCGCTGACAGCAGCCATCGCGGCCGAAATCGAAGCAAGGGCGACACCACAACACACACACACACACACACACTGCACATGTGCAACACACACACAGCCCGATGTCGACTACGACGCAGAGCAGCAGCGTTGCGCTACCTGCTCACAAGTCGAAGCTTGTGCAACATCAACACCAGCGCACGGCAGACAGTATATGTGACAGCCGACACAACCCACACAGCCCACACTACCCACTTATGTGCACATGCGTGCACAGTGACTCACTGCAGGAGGCTGGGTCCCCCATACGCCCACTTGCCCGACAAACACGCAGCCAACCCATGTACGCTGTGTCCAGCCACTCACCAAGTCGGATGAGTGTGCTGACATGCTGCTGACCCCTGCCAGCCATGCACATCCAGCTGTGATGGCCCTCCTGCAGGTGTGCTGTCTACAAACATGCAGAAGGTGTAGCGCGCCACGGACAACTCTAGACACCATGTGCAACCACACGCAGCGATGACAGACGGAACATCTCCTAAAGCCTGCTGCTGTTGAAAACCACGCTGGGGACGCCTGCGCATGAGTTGCTCAGCATGACGACCACCTCCATGCAAGCATCAACAAGTTGCCGCGTCCAGCTCGAGTGTGCAATGCAGACCATCTGTCTGATCATCAGCATGCAAGTCACACTGCCCACTCTGCTAGTACAGCTCAGCACAGCCTGTGCAAGGTGCACAGCTTCCCTGCTGACAGCTCTCTCACACTTGCGAGCACGCAACGCACGGCCTGCCTGCTGCCTGCTTGGGCTGCTGTCTTCGTGGCTTGCCTGCTGTCACGACTGAGCTACGCTCCCTCACCACCACACTGCCGGCAGCCGAGCACAAGCACAGCGCCACAGTCCAGACCAACACACATTGCTGTCCGGGCCAAATGCACCCTTCTCTTCTGACACTGCACTGCTCTGCCGCCACTGCGCTTTCAAGCATGTACGCACCTCAACACACATTGCTGTCCGGGCCAAATGCACTCTGCGCTTATGACACTGCACTGCTCTGTTGCCACTGCACTGTCAAGCATGAACGCACTTCAACAGGCCGCCCAACTCCCCCAGCTACCCGCCACATGCAGTTCTGCCGCATTCACCTGACAAGGTTTTTCTGTGGGGCACAGAGGTTGCCAGAGACACGCACGACACCCGAGGACACCCTGACATGACGCAGTCAGGGTGGGGCTGCGCACGCCTGCGAAAGGCAGGCTGCAGCATGCCACAAGTAATGCCCCTCCGGATCCTGACTCCAAAACAGCCCTGCCGAGTCCCGAAGTCGGCACTGCTTTGGCCACGTGCACATGGCACAAGAGGCGCTGCTCCAAGGCTTGCAGGCAGGCTGCACACAACACAATGGATGCAGCCGCAGCAACAAGCACTCTCCCGGCTATCATGCCAACCCTGCAAAAGGCAGGAGCATGTATGAAGCTGCAGGCCTGCCAGCGACGCGTACTGCCACACCTCGGCGGCATCCTCCCAGCAAAGTGTCGCCGGAGACATACTCACACAAAGCCTCCTGCACACCACACCAACTCCTGCCGGCATACATGCACTATTCAAGACTTGCACCACCCCTGCCAGCTGCCTCAAAGGCCCCAGCACGACAGTACATGCCCACACACTGCTACAGCCACACACAAAATGCAGTGCTGCACCCCACGGGGCTGCTTGGACTAGCGCTGCTAGGGCAGCTGCCCACTGCACAATCACACAGGAACAGACTCGCGGACATAAACCTCTTTGCATTCTGTCAGGCTTGCTTGCACAAGCCAGGGCGCTGGCTGTCCCACCACAGCCCCGGCCATGCACACCATGTTCAAGTTGACATTGATCACAACCTCGCCATGCTTGAGCAGCATGTTCGACCCTCTGAGCAGGCACCAGACTGCCCACTTCTCAACGGTTGTGTACTAGGGAGGCATAGCTCAGGCTCTGTCCGGCAATGGCTCTACAGAAACAAGTGCAGCCGCGATGGGTGCGCAAAGCAGGGGCAACAGCGAGACCGCTGCTTCACTGTGCACATCTGTGTGCAGACCATGAGTCACACCATGAGCCTGTGTGCACAACTGCTGGCCCTTGCCGAATGCAGTGTGCAGAGATGCACCCAGAGCCATCGATACAGGGTTCGCAGCACTGGCTGGCCCTGCTGTGGTCCTTGTTGTGTACTCGAACCGCATCGAGACGACCTTGTGCCACGGTGTCTGCTTGCTAACCCAGCTCCGCACCAGCCCAACACCATGCTGAAATGTGACAGACGTGGCAGCACACAGTGTGTGCAGCACAAAGCATGCTGACGTGACAAAGCAGCCCTGACTGAGCAACAGATGCACAGCCAAGACCAACACAACAAAGCCCTTCCCAATGCAGTTATTGACACACCACGGCAGGCAACACTGCATGAGCATGCATGCATGCGATGCCATGGTGCACAGCAAAGCCAGCACAACTGCTCAAGACTTGAGCAGCAAGCCCTGGCCTGCTGCTCGTGGAGACAAGAGGACGTGATGGTGCTTGGGTGCATGGACCTGCTGCTGCAGCAGCAAGCTGAGCAGATGCATGCTGCCACATGCCACCAGCGCGGACTGCATCGCATGTCACCTATGCTGACTGCAACTGTGCTGACAGACCCACAGATGCTCACAGATGGCCCCCTGCATCCCCCAGATAAACAAAATCCTGCCCGTCTCTGCGGAGATCTTCAACACATGACTGGTCCCGCCTGCGCAGCTCCCGCAGCTGCTAGTGCTGTTGGGTCTTGTCGCCGTCGCTGGTGACCTTGTAGTGCATGGGCAGCGCCTGCTGCGTGAGCACTGCTGCAAGGCGCATGACCTCTGTGCCGTTTGATGGGCCCCCACCAGCGCCACCACGTGACACATAGCCCCCTGAGATGTGCAGGTGGCGGTCCCTGCAATGCAAACAGTGCAGGACAAGACACACGCACACACAAGTGCCTCAATTGACGGGCCTGTCTGCCTGGCACATTGGCAAACCCACAGCCCATAGGTTGATGGCAGCGGTTGCTTGCTTGCAAACCTGACTGCTAGTAGGCAACACTCAAGTGCTCACAAGGCACTGTGCATGCTGCCAAGCCTACAGGAGGTCCCTTGACAGGGCCACACAAGTACTGAAAGCAGGGGTCATTGTGCTCCAACAAGCTTTGATGCCTGCCCACAAGCTCGCTCCGCCCCTGCACACGTGCTGCGCACTGCAGGCACATGTGTGGTACGGGGAGGTCCAAGCAACAAGAGCATACGGGTTGCTGCATGATGACTCACCTGTGCTGCGTCCACTCCATGACGCCACCACCCATCACTTCAATCGACTCGGTAGGCAGGTCATGCGCGCTGCAGGCGGCCAGCACCTGAGCAGCATGGCACAGCACAGCAGCGCAGGCAGTTCAGTGTCAGCACGCTCAAAGGCTCACTGCTTTGTGCAAACTTGATGACAGTGGGTGCCCGACACACTGTGCGCCAACACCAGCAAGCACCTAGGCAGCACAGCCCATTGCTGTAATCCCCGGCCCTGTCCCATGTTGGCGAGAGCCTGCTCACACGCGTACGTGTGCATACTGACCCATGCAGCTGCATACACACACATTATCAACGCACATACACCATTCTCAACCATTCTGCTTCTATTGCTTGCTGCTGATCCCTTGACATCCCCTGCTTGTACTTCCCGTGTCAACACACACACGCCACGAGGCATGCGA